>QVNW01000643.1:0-22273 GCA_014825475.1 Pseudomyrmex flavicornis | reverse complement strand
CTTGTTTGATACAAGCGACAGTTCGAGTCGATCGTGGGTTGCGGTAATATCGTTTCTTTCTTTCTTTCTTACGCCCCATCGAGTTCCCATCGGACCCGAGAGACCAACGGTATTACAAGTAATTGTCGCTCTCGGGAGGGCGCGGATCGACCCTCCATATTCACCCCAACCCGATCGCTCTCGGCATGAGGGCGCGTGGGAAGGAAGGAAAAATACAGCGGCGAAGGAAAACGAAAGAAAGGAGGATGACGAGGAGAGAAAAAGAACACAACACAGAGGAAAACACAGCGCGCGGAAGTGGAAGAAAATGTAAAAAGGAAGAAGAAAACGTAAAAAACGCAACGTAAGGATGTGAGAGTGAAAATAACACAGAATGTATAAAAAGAAAGAAAAAAGAGAAAAAAGGGAAAAAGCGCCTTCGTGGAAAGAGGGAGAACAGGGAAAAAAGAGTCGAGAAAAATCTGAAAGCAAGCTCGAGAAGGACGTTGTAACAGCGTCGCGTAACACCGCCGTCAGCAAACTTGCTTTCTATATGACCTCTCCCTCTCTCTCCCTATTCCCGAATCCGACCGAAGGGAAAAGGTACGTGGAGTAAGGAACTTTCGTTCTAACAAGTGGATGATTCACAAATCATCCCCGAATCGGCGTGTGACTCGCCCCGACTCGCCCCTACGAGAGATGAGAAACTTCATTTCAGTCTATATCCTTGCCCAGAACCGACCCTCGCGTTTTCGCCGCGGGCGACGAATTGAAAACGGAGGAAAAGTACACACGACGATGGAGGAAAAAAAAAGGTGAAACGCGTGTGTATACACAACGCTTCGATTCGCGAATCGCGAATATACCTACCTAATCGCGGGATATACCTACCCATCGAGGTGGTTGCTTCTCGCGTTATCTCGCGACACTTTTTCGCGCGCTTCCTCCCGACGTTCGTCGCCTCGCTCTCCATTTTTCACTGTCGCGGCGACACATCTTCGCACAACCTTCTTCACCGATGAAACATCTTAAGAATGAAAAATAACGCTTTCTTCTTGTTGGCGCACGGTCAACGACGTAACCGTACGCGCGGCGGCGATTCTGCCGTCAATAATTCGCGGATCGAAATAGCGGTGAGAATTATCTCGCGACATTTCGAGTCTCGTAACAGATCGAAGACGATAGACGGAATCGGACGGGGTATAAAAGCGACGGAGCCAAGTATCGCGTGACTCACCGATCGAATCAACCGGCCAGATGACCGGATTTCGTCGCAAGATAATTGCGACAGAAGGAGATTCTTCGGTCCGTGGGAGATTGCAGATATGTATCCGAGTCCGTTCATTCTGGTAAATCAGAATTACGAGAAATATATAGCCGTGAGAGAGAGAGAGAGAGAGAAGTTTTTGGTTCCGATGAACTGATAAAACTGGAACAGCGTGCTAAGCTTTAATCGAGTCGCCGTTGAATGTAGTACCGCCATCAGGCGTTGTTATCTCAACACGCTTACTAATGCGTTTGGACGTTACATATTTGTCACTTGTTCTCTCAGGCAAGAAATTTCCAACATACGCACACCGACAGACTTCTCGAAAATGTCGCCTCGCGCGTATCTTATTTCACGTAACGTCGTATCACGTATTTGCGACTAATTAAATAATCGTTTCCGCGCACGTTCTTATCGCGCCGCGCGCGCGCACATTTTGTTTTCGCGTCGTCTCTTTCGTCAACTTCCTCCCTTTCGCGAAACGAAATTCTGTTCCTGTCGTCGTTTCGAAGAGATAAGAGGTTGAAACGACGGCGCGTCGGTTCGTGATCACGGAAATGGCGCGATTTCGCGGTTAACGAACCTACGGACGGGTTCCGCGAGATAACGGACGACGCGAGAGTGGAGAGACTTTAGAAAAACACTCCCGACACGGGGGATAAGAGGCGAATAGTCGCGGTATTCCCGTGACGACAATAAAGCGTCCATCGTAATGGTTACCAGACGTATGTTACACCGGGGCGGTGAGAGGAGGTGAGAACGCGTCCTTCCTAACGATCGCGGTTAACACGTCCCGTGATACGAGGTTGGGATTTGCGGCGCGAACACATCGGACGTATTACGAACGCTCTCATTTTCGGAAAATCTTGAGATTCAATAAATCGGCCATACGAGACCCGTTGGTATAAGTGAGGAAATAGACTCGCTGGTGTCGTGTTTTAAAATTGAATAAGAAGGTGTGACGAAAATTCAATATTGTTTACAAAACAAATACGATAACACGAGAAATGTGCTAACATTCGGACAAACACCACTGGACACATTTGTTAAAGAAATAATTACAACCAACAAAACTATTGTTTATATATATAAATTTAGAAATTAGTAATTACAAGTATATCTTAAAGATATTATTTTAGAAAACAGTGAGACTTGTTGTAATTAATATTTGCATATCTAATAATTACTTCTTTAATAAGTCTCCGGTCATTAATACGCGTTTGGTCATTGGGACACTTACCTTAAACAATAGAAATTAGTCATGGCTCATTAAATACTCGCGACGGCTGTTGTGGAACACGGAGACGTCCCCTTGACGTTTAGCATCCGTTCTCAAGAGTGAGAGCGACGACTTTTCACATTTTTCCTCACATCGTACATGGTTGCTAGGGTTTCGAGGGCGCGTACGGTTTCCTTGGTGACCATAGGGAGCGCAAAACCGTACGTACCGCACGACCATGCACCGTCCCTTTCACGCCCGTGCCGTCTGTTTGTATTTCATATTGATAGAGTATTGATACAGCTCTGCACCACCACCGTCGTCGCTCTCACCCCCCGCGCGCGCGACGAGCCCCTCTTAACCCTCGGCGAACACACCTCCTCCCGTTCCCCGGTAAACCACCGTGACGAGTTCGCCATTCCACACTGCGGAACGTAAACGAGGATACCGTGTGTTACCATTCCATCCGGGTCACGTGTTTACTTTGTTCCGCATTGTTGCGTCTCGTTAATGGCCGGCGGAAACGTTTTGCTCGGACGCAACGGAAAGAGGAAGGATCCGTTTCAACAACGGATCCTCTTCCGTGATTTCTTTTGTGAGCTTGGAAACGCAAAGGAGATCCCGCGAAAAGACTCCCGCGTGAAAAATCTCGTGCTCGGTTCTCTTGTGCGCGTGTGTAATAATATTTTACGACGACATACATGTACGTTAAAAGAGCCAGTTGTAAATATTGGATAATGGCCAAATAAATAAACGTTAAAAATAGAGACATCGAAATTTACGATGTCGAGACCGTTTCATCGTGATGTATTGGGTCATTAAATATGAGAAAAACTTGACAAATATGTATATAAATTTTTATATGTAAATATAGAAAAATATATAAATATATAAATATCAAAATATGTAAATTTCGAATATATATAAATATTCGAAAAATCTCTCGGGGATATGTATATTTGTCAAATTTCATATACTTATAATGACCCAATATATGTATTTTATACTATATATATATATATATATATATGTTACATACCGGGTGTCCTACAAGACTTCTCCATGAAAATTCTAAGTCTGCTATGTTCGCCGGCACAGGCACGACGAAATTCATCGCGTACGTGTTGACCACCCCATCCCGTACGTAGTACAACTCAGCCGCGAGTCCTGAAAGCAGAATAGCGAAGTGTATCGATTGGGCGATCAATTATGAAAAAGCTGTACCGTGCCGCCGGCAAAGTTTCCCTCCGCCTACTACCACCCCCCCTCCTTTTCTCCCTCCGATGAATCGACCGATCGCGAACTACGGCACGTGGCAGCCCTTCGTTATAAGTTGGGGGACATTGACCACGGTCGCGTCTTCTTAACATGAAGTATCGCAGTTGTAGGGGAATTCACTCCTATGGAAACTTCAGAGACGGTATAATTTTGTCGAGAGAGAAACGGCGCCCGTTCTCATTACGGTGTGTGTTAGTTGTTTTTTTTTTTTTGTTTAAGTTTTCTTAAAACTAAAAAAATCCGATCTCTTTTCTTAATGTTGTCATCGCGTTGTGCATTTTCGTGTCCGTCTTGTTTCCAAAATATAAATAAAAAAAAAAAAAATTAAAAAAGAAAAGATCGAAATATATCGGGAATCGCGGCGGACGACGACGACGACGACGACGACGCGTAATGTCAGACGCGTGTCAGACGCGAAATCTAATGCGACGATTATTATCGACATATTTTCCGTACGGGGGGAAAATCTCGAAGGATATCTACCAAGAAATAACCGCGCGGATTCCGCAGACGGATTTATAATACGGATCCGTCGATGCCAGATATCTCCTTCCACCTCTTTTCGCTCTTCACATCCTCTTTCTCAGATCATGATCTGAAAATTCCTCTCGGGCACTCACACGTACAGTCGCGGCCTCTTTCTTTCTCTCTCTCTCTCTCTCTCGCCGCCACCCGCTGCCGTTCGAAAAATCTCGGGGATAGATACACAAGGATCTGAATTTCCTCAGGCGACGGATGCGTCATCCGTCTGCTTTTACGTATGACTACGCAATTCGATATCACGCTCGTGAACAAGCCCCGTCAGATATACGTACATACGTCATATTCGACGTTCGCGTGCAACGGCGCAAACGTGGCCGCGCGCTTGCTCCGCGATAAAACCTTCCCTTTCCCTCCTTCCCTTTAAAGAAGCGAGAGATATTCAGATCCAGAGTACTGTACGCTCGATAGGAGGAAAGAAGCGCATGAAATGCAGTGAGAGAGAAAAAAACTCTCTCGAAACGGACGAGCGGGAGGTAAGAAAAGTGAAGAGTGTTTTTAAGTAAATTCATGTACGTGTGTGATTTGCAATACCGAGGCAAAAACTGCAGAAGAAAACGCGAGCGAGGTAAAAGAAATTAATTATATTATTATTGAAAATTTATTGAAAATTGCGCGCGAGTAGAATTTTTTCTTGCAAACTCTCGTGTTATTCGATACAAACAAATAATTGGTTAACAATCGGTTTAATATTTAAATGTGTTCGATTTTTTTTTTTTGTGTCGAGAAAAATAGTTTCGCTTCCGCACGCGCTGCTATTTGAGACAGGTTTAGATTGTATATCGGAGTCAGGAAAGTTTTAACTGCAGTAGCAAATGGGAAAACATGGTCTGACTTCGTAAAGGGTTCTACTACTTACTTTTGCGATCTCAATTCTCTTCGATACTTAAGGAACTAACTCTATATAACACATTCAATTTCCCGATCACGCACGTATACGCACGTAGATCGTGCACTTTTCTGTCTGCTTTCGAAATGTATTGAACATTAAGATATTTTATTTTCCTCGAACAAAATTTAACGCACACACGATCGATTTTGTTATCTTTCAACTGTGTTCGAAAAAGATAAAAGAATAAAATATTTTCTATATTACATACATATAAAAAAAAAAAATGGTTTTTTAAATATTAACATCGTTTCTCTATCGCGCGAAATTTAGAATCTGAAAAAATCGTACAATCTATGGCGAGTAAATCGTCGATGCAAGACGTGAACCGATATTTGCGATGCGATTTAAGCGACAGCTTTGGCGTTTCGCGAAATACGTACACACCGAAGAGAGACGCTGGCAGTCTCTCGAAGTTTAAGGCGGCACATCGAGCGTAGTCGAGGGTAAGCGTAGTAAGAAGATTAAGAGTAACTTTCTACTCCGTGCTCCGAGTCTTACAGGGATGAGGGACTAACACCCGACAGGGAAAACTGATAATGACAGTCGGCCGTGTATTAAGGGAAGCATCCGCGAAATCGAATTAATCCCGCTGTGTTCTATTTTATTACCAGACGTTAATTCCGGCTAAAGTGGAGAGTCGTGTCTGACTAAGTAAACGCGTTACTACTTGAGCTTTAAGGCGGCTGAGATCGGCGCCTCAAAAAGCACGCGATGCAAATGTTTCTTTGTAAATTTCTTACTCTTTCTCTCTTGCTTTCTCGTAAAACAAAAAAAAAAAGAAAAAAAAAGAGACATTCACAGCTACTTTATTCAAAAAGCCCACGCTTTGAAACATCGATACGTTTTTTACTGTCGACTTTGCGCAACTTTTTTTTTTACGAAATCAAACGATTAACCTTCCGGTTTTCCAGCCAATTAATCGCTCGAAATGTTGCGAGCGACCGGCCGGAAAATCATCGACTTCCGATGGACTCTGCGAAACTTTATTGCCCTTCTTTTTGCGGCGTGTAACGCTGTCGCGAAATACGAAGTCGTCTGGGATATTTATACGTCGGTTTATCAGGCGCAGGTATATATACACACGTGAGAGAACGTTGCGCGCACACACACACACGCGCACGTAAAACGAGGGGAACAAGCGCGCTTTTCGGATACAGTTGAAGAAATGAGAGCAAGTGAACGACGAGCGTGCCGGGAAAGCCAGCGTGCGAATAAGAGAGCGGGACGATTCTGAAACTCGATAGTGCCACCGGAAGAAGAAAGATAAAGAGAGTGAGAGTGAGTGAGTAAGAGAGAGAGAGAGAGAAGCGGGAGAAAATATTTCAAGAAGATAAATCTTAGCCGATCCCATGGGAGAAACACGCGCAACTAACTCAGGTGGATTAAGTTCCGCTACACCACCCGGGAATTTCGAGTGGGCAACAAATGGACATAATCAGGTTGCACCGTCGCGCGCGCGCGCGTGTTACGGCAGACAATCGTTGCATTACGTCGCCGAGATTAGATGGGAAGGACTGGTATATGTACAGAGGGTATCCTATCCTCTCTGCTCCGTGAATTCCATGCGAAGATCTTCGGGCGCGTATCAAAGTTCGGGGCAACGGAAAAGTTTTGGGAGCAAACGCGTCGTAATTGTGCTACGCTCTGCTACGCTTCGTACTTTTGGGAATATTTGTGTGTGTGTGTGTGTTCGCGTGCTTCAAGTTACGCGCGCCGCGATATTAAATAAATTTATACGCGGAATTATGTGGCCAGACGAGAAGTAATAATGCAACGCGCACGCGTACGTCTTTTTTTTGTTTCGGAAAATTTATTTCTCTTTTTTTTCTTCTTTCTTCTCTCGACTTTAAATATTTTATTAATGAAAAAAAAAAAAAAACTCGCGTATCTTCTTTCTCCGCGCAATCATTCTTTTTCCCCGACGCGTATCTTCGAGAAGTACGCTCTTGTGCGCGCATATATATAGAAGTTTTCCCTACATCTTTTCGAGATAGGAAAAATTTCGCGAGGCGAGCTTCGCGTACGATAGTGGTGGCGTGCAGACATGCAAACCGGCCGCGCGGAAATATCAGTTATTTCATCGTTTTTATTACACATAGTTTGTCCTTTCGTATGATAAAATCGCGGTCAGATCCATCAAATCTCATGACGTATCTCCCGCGAGCAGCCGGGCGGTGAGATCACGGTGAGGTCATAGGGCGATCTATCAATTTACCCGTCGAGATCACGGTGTGTGTGTGTGTGTGCGTGGCGAGGAAAAATTCCGAGGAAAAAGGGCGGGCCAGTTCTTCCTCGTGTCTTATCCCGTGGGAGACGTTTTCTCCGGGCAGAAGAGAGAGCGGCGGGAAGATGGGTTATAATGTGCCACTTCAGGATGAAAGTCTCATTTGCGGGCGAAGCTCCCTCCCGCTTTGACGGTTTCTGAGTAGAATATCGTGTCTGACGTATGAATGACTAACGACTGTTTTGGCTCGCGCTAGAGTGCGATTTTACTTTGCCGCGCGCCATCTTCTTGCCTCCGAGCGGGAGAATCTGTTTTCCTCAAGATTAAACTCCGTTGAAAAAACTTTCTTCTTCCGCGAGCGTAATACAGTTACGCTCTTGTTTGGCAAACAATTTTCTTTCCGAGCGTAAATGTTGATATTTAAAGAAAAAGTTCTGTGTTTTTCCTAAAATAGAGAGAGAGAGAGAGCAAATTTATTTATCTGAAATTGACACTATACATGTGTAATCTCGGAATGAGAAGCAAGAAGCTTGTCCCGGAAGCGTATATCGCGCTAGGAAAATTGAATTAGCATAGGGATTGACGTTGTATCGCGGACTGATGCGACGCCAAATTGAATTTGAAATGAACGCGCGCGGGTAACTGCGTTTCACGTACGTGTCCTCTGTCAGTAACGTATAAATGATTTGTAAAGCTTGAAGTTTAGAGAACTATGATGTCGCGTGTATTATAGATACGAGCTACGCCCAATTTCAGCAAATGTCACGGTGCATCCCACGGAGAAACACAAAAATCACAAATCTCTCGCGAAACCGAAAAAACCAAGAAAAACAATTCGATTTTCTATCTACAAGATCTATCGAATTTTTCTCGTAAAATTTGAAATGTTATATGTTATTTAAATTCTTTATATATTCAAATTTATAAATTTTTGAAAGTTGTTTTATATGTATATTTCTCAGATAAATTATATAAATTTCAAATTTACTTATTTCCATGTATATATACAATACATATATACAGAAACCTAATAAATAAATACATTGTATATAATTGTATACATATTATGCAATGTATACAATTTGTTTTTGTATTTCGTTAAATTATCAGGTCTTTCTGTTTGGAATGATTTAATGACGACGTTGTGGCATACATATTCTCTCGAAACGATACGCCTTTAAACCATCGATGATCCATTAACATTGCACGCTACGTAATTTGTATTCGACTAACTGGCGGACTAAACGACGCGGCCGACCGTTCTTGAAAGCGAAATACTCGAGACGCGCGCAAAGGGAAGACACGCGAGGGTTCGATCAGGGTCAGGAGCTAAGGTAAACACATTAAGGATACAACATCCTGTAGGAAACACATCCCGCCAATAGTGGGGTGCTCTGTGTGTGTGTGTGTGTGTGTGTGGCATGATCGGCTGCGACGGAAATTCGAACGTCTCGCGGCTCGCCGGAGACGGAAAAAGTCGCGCGGGCGAGCGGATCGATATCCTATGGAACTAATCTCCTGTGTGTTCGGGATCTTGTTTCCCCCGATCGTCGTTTCCACTCGTTTACCCCCTTCGTCAGTAACGAGCTAGCAATATCGTGTGGCGTCCGCGTTTCGAATACACTCGACTTGTCCGTTCGTTTAACCTCGCCTTGCAGATTCGGTCCTCAAATATGATACGTTTCTTTGTCGCAGCGTAGATTTTATTATCGTATTCGTGTGTTCTTTTAAAGAGAATGTTGACACCTTTCAATTTTGCAATAAAAAAATATATTTTTACGTATCGAAAACTTTTTGTTTCTTCTTTTTCTTGTTTGTATTATTATTATTATTATTAATTCTATGTGTTTCTTTACGTGACACACGGACTGTAAATGTGCGAAGTAACGACCGAATCAATCGATACCGACGCATCGACCGAGCGCAATGCGACAGTTCTTGAACAGCAGTTTCCGCGATTCATTTTATCTGAGTCATTTATCGCGATTCCGCATCGCGAACGTGTATGTGTGTGTGTGCGCGCGCGCGCTTCGGCGTCGGATGGAATTCCGGAGAAGTCATTTATTGTTCCTTGTGGCGCGTGTGTGGAGCGCGCGGCGTCACGTCGACTGGTCGAATTTGCAATAAAGAAGATAGATGCGATGGAAGGAATATCGCTAGAAGCTAATCTTTTACTCTTTCATTCTGCGCCCGGTCTTTCTTCTCTCATTCGTTATTCATTAGAGTCCACCTTGTTTCACCGGTAAAGCGATACGGTACGACTCTCCGCGCAACGTTCCGTTGCAAGAAAGTCGACACGATATACGAGGGATTGAAAGTATAAGTAGTAGCGAACAGCGTGGGGTAAGTGGTAGCTACTTTCTTTCGTCGTGTCTCGTGTGACATGAGAAAGTGTAGGAATTATTTATTACATTTGTGTGTGTGTTAAAAATATTTATTTATTTATTTTTTTTTTTCTAAAATTTGTATCGACCATCCAAGTACTTTTTCTTCTTACGTGTCTTTCCCATTGTTTCTTCTCTTTTTTTTGCTTCTCTTAAGAAAGAAAAAATATGTGATTTAAAGCGCGGAAACCGTTTTAATTTGGCGACAGTTGTCACCTCTAAAAGTGACCAATTTTAAGTGTCTGTATGTACACTTGTGTTGAAACGAGTGAAAGAGGATGCAGCAGAGAGAAGCGAGAGAGGGCAAAGGTCGTTTGAGCAAGCTGGCGTCACTTTTCGCAAATTATCTCGGCTCGAGGTTCAAACCCTCAACCTCTTTTCTCTCTCTCCGCACTCATATGCCTCTTTGGAAAATTATCTGCACTCGTTTAACGGCCTCTTTCCTCGAACGGCGTTCCGTTTTCCCTTTATATATCGCAAGCTCTCTCATCGTGTGTTTTCAACGTCTTGTCCGAGGTTTTCGTCGGATAGTTGGTGCAAAAGAGCCGAGGGCGAATGCCGCGAAAAATCAGCTGCGAAGAGCATCGGAGAGGAAGAAAAAAAGAAAAAAGTAAAGAAGAGGGAGAAAGAAAGAGAGAGAGGACGAAGAAAGACAAAGTAGAAGAAGTAAAAAACGCGAACAAGTCTTTCGGGAACGGTTGTTCTTCGGAGTTGGCCGCGAAAGAGCGTCGCTTCGTTGTCTAGTTGAACGAGATGTTTGTCTTTAATTAAAATCAGTCGCAACTCGTTCGTTTCGCGAAAATTTGCTCTGTTTCTTCCTCCGGGTTGCGCTCGTTTTCCTTCCTCTCCTCTCTCATCGCTCGCTCGCTAGCTTTGTCGGGCAAAATTCTTATAATATTCAATTATCTCTCCGCGCTTTATTTAGTCGCTCGCTCGCTCGCGAGCTCCCTCCGGGCGTCGACAAGCAGTAATCGTTCGAGCCAATAAATTTGTTGTTTTGGCGTAGATTGAAACAATTATTAAATATTGATCCGGCGTCATGAGAACAAAGTGAATATTACATGACCCGTTATTCAATTACAGAATTTCGTTAATTTTCCGAGTGTGCGGGAGGAAAAAGGGGGAAGAGGGTTGGCGATAGCTAACAAATCTGTGTGCGATTAATTTCAACAGTTTGCAAGATACGTAAAGAGCATATGTTCGCGAGCGGAGGTCCTGACTTTGTAGCTATCGATAAAGTGCGAAGGGCGAATTTTAATGTTCGTCGCGACGAAATTCCACCCTGCCTTTTTTTTTCTCCCTGTTCAAAACTGTTCGACAAATGCCAGAATAAATTCTAACGATGTATCGATAAGGAAACTCTGACGAACTCTGCTATTCCCGTAATAACAACGAGATAGAAACCAACTCTTGAAAAAAATTCTTAAATTGCTAAAACCTCACCTTTTCAGACAGACTCCGTAGAGAATTTCCCTCTTTACCGTGTCATTCCATTTACCATTTTAACGAGGATATACGATAAAACGTTCGTCCTTCCCGTTTCCACGGCTACGGTAAATAATTGAAGGTATGAACAAACGGAAGAAGACGTGAAAAAGTGCGCTCGCGGGAAAGACGAACCGGTATGGCAGCCGAGGGATAAATGGTAAAAGAGAAGGAGAGGAAAGAGGGAGGAGGGTGAGTGCAGCGGCGCGTACGCCCGCGATGCAAGCTTTCATTACATTGAGACTGCAGCTGTGCGGAAAAAGGCAATTTTATTCCCTTCACCTCTTTGTTGCGGAAGTATTTTAGCGTCAAACCAAGTGAGGGGCTATTCACACGAATTATCCGTTACACGGATTTCTCTTGGAAAAAAAAGCGCAATTCTGTGTAAACTGCGCGCAATTGCAGCGGGTGGCGCGCTGCGAATATCGACTGTCATTGTTTGACGATACGTGATGTATCTCTGATAACAGGTACGAGCCGGAATCAACACATCGTTCAATACAATCTGGGATTAATTGATTCATCCAGCGGCAGATTGTGCCTATTAGAAAATAAAAACAAAAAAAAAACTTAAGTTCTATTCGCTACAGAGCAGAGAGACGCGTGTAACGCTATCAGATTTGCGATAGAAAAAAAACTGTCAAAGCGAGTCAAAATTGTTTTTCTATCTGTTTTTATTCTTTTTTTTTTTTGAATTTGAAAAAGTTGAAGATATTCGAACGAGCGGTTTGACGTGACAACGCGTGTTTGAGGATACGAAGTGACACTGAAACGTCGCGACGTTTGAAACTGAAAATCGGAATAAAATGAATCGGAAGCACGGGATCTGTGACGATTCATTAGAACGATCGTTGTAACAAGACCGGACAATGGCCGAAGAAAGTAGAGAAATATAATGGCGCGTTCGTTCAAATAAAGCGCACGAAGCGTAATTAGCGACAATTATCGCGAGGAGTATAACGTCGATGAGATACAAAACGTGACGACAGTTCGTTAATGAACGTAACGGCCAGGGCGATACGTCAATTTAATTGAACGTACGTTAAGTGTTACATTAAATTTTATGAACATGCAGCATATTTAATGATAACAAACTCTCCACTTAATTAAGCCAAATTACGATGAAGCTATATGTCGAAATTACGCAACGTATATATATATATATATATGTACCTATATTAATTAGTTATCTGACGATATACCTTTTTAGAGAAAATATAATTTATTTATTGCAAAAAGAAAACTTCTTCTCTCTCTTTCTCTTATTTTTTATATAATCAAAAAATATTTCATTACCTTTCCACGTGATTCGCGCGAGATTTTTGAAATATTTTTAATTTTTTATCAGTCGGCAGCAATTATCTAATTACACGCGCAAATTAAATTATCGCGCGCGTTCTTTCAAGTAGCGAACGAATTAATAAACTAGATTGCTAGTGCCATACCCGACGTTATTGCGCGAAGGTAGTCAATCTCTCTGCCCCCAGCTAGCCATCGGGGCGTTTTATCAACGATCGTTAATCGCTCCCCCGGAGTGACGGCGCTTCCTTTCCCTCTTTCCCCCTTTCACGCCTTCTTCCGCAGTCTCCCTTTCAGACCGGATAACGTTTCTCGGAATGCACATTCATTGCGGATTTAGTAGGACTGAAATTTCATTACGTTCTATTTGATCACTACGACGCCCTGCAAATCGCTCGGCGCCATTTCCAAGTTTGCCTAATCAAGACGCGAAGAAAACGCAGTATGTGAAAACGCAGAGACGTTTTTGCTTTCGTCCGCATATTTTCTCCAATTTGTGAGACTATTTTCCTCCCTTTCTCTCTTTCTCTAAGAAAAATACGGGAAAATATGATGACTGAAATCAGCTTTCGCGAGAATCGAACTCGGACCGCGTAAATATAGCAAGTACGCGCTTTTTAGAGACGTGCATTTTTCTCTTTGCTAATAAATTAAATTTTTAATTATTTGCAATGAGTAATAAAATCGCAGAATGTTGCAATTAAAGCGACTTCGCAATAAGCTTCACTTTCTGTAAGTTGAATAAATCTCGCGTAAGACGTCTCGGTTTATCAAGTTTCTCGTTAAGATCGAATATCGATCAAAGAATTTATAAATAAAGAAGAAAAGACCGTAATAAACCGCGTCGAAGATTAGCTTGCAAGAAATAGCTATAAGAAAATGGTAGAAAAAGCAGTTTCCCGATCTCGCTCTCTCCCTGTTGCTCTTTCCTTTCTCGTGAAAAACAAAGGGACTAACCGACTCAGCTCTGGAAAAGAAGCGCCGAAAGAAAAAAGAACCGAGAGGCAGCGATGCATACGTATCCGGAGCTTCCGCGGTAGTGGTTTTGTTCGTAGGAATTGGTCGCGATCGTTCTCTCCACCGCGGCGGCTTCTCAATTAACCGTCGCTGATTAAGAACTTCGTCTGACTGTTCGTGCACGAGCGATAATTAGGCGCGCACAGTTATTCGGAATTTTTAATTGGGAGAACATCCGACGGAAAAATTTTTGTTCTCTCCCACCCCCGCAAGGGGGGTTCTGAGCACAAGCTAGAGAAAAAGAATAAAGAAAAAGAAAAGCAAAAGTCCCGGCCTCCCCGGAGCTGCCGGAGAATGCTAATTAAATCGCCGAGCGAAACGCTTTCGCGCGCAATCGTATGAAAGTTTGCATCATCGCGTTGGCGATATTAATTTTGCGAGTCAATTTTGCCGTTTAAAGCGCAGAACCGAGTCGCGATAAAATCGCGATAATCGAAAAAGTTCGTCCCGCTCGACATTCTCACGTGAAAAAAAGTTCGTTTAACTTTATCGGGTAAAAGCGCATTTACGTGTGTACAAAAAGAAATCTTTGCGTTATTTGCGCTTATTATTTGTACATAGCCGCTTCACGTGATGATTATAATTCATTACTAATCTGTGATTTAACACAATGATTAAATTACATAGACATTTTTTTCTAATTTATTTTCTTTATTTTACTTTCCACAATCAGTATTTTTTTTTTGAGAGAGAGAGAGAGAGAGAGGATATATTTTAGATATTAAACTAAATTGATGTACTAAATGTGTATACATGTATATACATGTGCTTACTAAGTAAACTTATATAAGACGAAGTTTCACCATTAATATATCTAACACAAATATGTACCGTTACAATACTGCGCGCTAAGTTGTCCATTGTTCACGTTACGAAGTTTCCATCGACACATAGCGGCGTGTTGAAAATCGATTTCGACGATGCATTGACCGGAGTTCTCGGGAAGCAAACTCTTCTCACCTAGTGTTAACAACACTAAACGGAACCTCGAGGTTTGGAATTAAGTCAGGAATAGTAATAGTTTCTAACAAAATTACATTACACACAAGAGAGAGTCGTTATCGTGTCTATATATTTTTTTTTTTTATGAAAAATGTAGATTATATTTTATATATTTTTAAAATTTATATATTTCACCCGCGCGTGTAGTATTTCTTTCACTGTTTTTCACTTGTTTGAATATGCGTTTTTTAATATACGAAAAGTTTTGATTTTTTCTTTTGGTTTTCTTTTTTATTTATATAAATTGGAAAATGAAACTTGTATAGAGATGTGCCGTTTTTACAGATGCGTCAATCTCACCACTTATCGTATCGTATCTACGCAACGATGAACCGACGTTCCTCCCTATCTTCTCCATAAATCCGACGGATAACTCTCCCTTCAATGCTCTAGTTCTGACAATACGCGCGTGCCTAGTACGCACATACATATATGCATACGTATTGCTTATCGAAGCTATTTGTACTGAATTACATATCGTATTTGCTTATCTCAGATTTAAATCGCGATATGTCTGTCGAATTTAAATACATACAGGGTTACAAAGTAAAAGTAATGTAATTATTTTGTTTTGTCACAAGACGTACACACATACACATTTTATATTATAATATAATAACCAACTTTTATCTCAGCAAATAGAATTATTGAAACTACAGAGAAAATAAAATTATTAAAATACAAATAAAGACAGAAATACAAATATGACATACGCTTTTTGCACACATTTTCTTATAAAAAAATTGCTCCATTTCAAAATTTATATATTAATTTAAATAAATACAAATCTGTCTCACACACACGCACACACACACACACAACTTAAATTTTTCCGCGCATAACTGGTATATGCGCGAAGGGTTGGTTTTTTTTCGTGTATGTGTTTTAACTCCATCGATTTAACGTCGTGTTTTTCGCTCTTGATATCTCATGATGTCTGGCGACTAATTGTCAATTAGGATAATTGATCATGACGGAACGCACGCTCATTAGAGCGCGAACGCGTAGTAACAATACGACTCGAATCACGTGCTGAATATTCATTCGCCGGTGCAATCGATATTAATTCTTCTAGTATATCGCGTATACTACCTGCGGTTTTTAGCCGTCAACGTACGCGGCGTGCATTACGCGGTATGCGAAATAAACGAGTGACGTGTACATAAATATGCAATAAATTACTGAAAATGGATAAGTAGTTTTCGCGTGTAATGTGAAATTCAAATCGAGCACCTTCCCCAAGAGTTTTATTCGGATAATTCCTCGCCAACACTAATCACATTTGTCGTTATTACCGTTTTATTTCATCCCGTATATGTTTCAACGTTGATACATCACGCAACTTCCCCCTTCTGTGTAATTTACACAATAAAACAAATCCTTTTAGATGATACGTACGGAGGAGAAAAGGAGAAAGAGAGAGAGAGAGGTTATTTGTAGGCGTGTTTTTGATATACGCGTTTAAATCATGCCCCAATAAAACCCACGGACATCGCCGCGGCATCGCGATATCGTTTGATTTACAAGTGGAGCGAACGATACCGATATATCCCTCCGCTCTGCGGAGAGAGGGATAACGCGGAAAGAATAACGCAGAGGGGGAGCACGAAGAAGAGAACAGAGATGATAAAAAACAAAAAAAAAATGTTCGGAAATCACGTGCAATTTCCATTGGTCGGGAAAACGGCTCCATCGCACCTGCACGAAGATAGCACACGGCGATAGGTTTTGACAGGTACCGCAATATGCGCGCACAGGATTCTCCGACAATTTTCTGCGCGCATATTTTGATTTGTGTCTCGCTGCGGAAAAAGTTTTTCCGCGCCCGTGTTTTTCCGAGCTTTCGCTCTCGGGTTATCGTTTGCTTCTTGCCGATCTTGTTTCTGTCACTTTTAGAATCATCATCTTTTTTTCTCTCACTCTCGCACCAAGCCGCGCGTTATCGACCGAATTTACGTTTTAAAATTTTGTAGCAAATACAAACATTTGCCTTGCCGTTGTGCGCGAGAGACATGACGTGATACACCGAAAGTGAAATATTTATTTCGAGAAAAAAAAACGACTTGTGTGGAAGGGACAGATATACAACGTGAAAAATACCGAGTACATGTATGTGTGTATCTGTGTGTGTAATCTAGCGGTGCTTTGCTTTACAAATTTGTTCGTGTTGAAATGTTCGTGTACCCGCGTCATCCGATTAAGTGGAGGAATTAAATGACGCCAAATTTATGGGAACGGGCGGCGCATGACAGCGATATACAGCGTCACGCTTTTTGTTACTAAAACATTATCGATTCTATCAATTGACGTTGTACACGTCCGATTTGCACGTATAACGATGTCAACGCTTAACGTCGCGCACCAACACGCGTGTATGTGGAGCACACACAAAAAAAAAAGCTTATTCTTTATTTTTCGCATTGCAGCCTCGTTTCAGCGCGTTTACCGTGTATGTGTATCGAGGGCGCGCGACGGAAGTATGTAGATATTCTACACACACGTTTATATATATATATATATATATACGTTTATATATATAAACAAACAATATATGCACGATAAAAATATATCAAGGAAAAATATATATGTAACTATGATATATAAACATGAAATATAATACGCGCGCATACACGCACACACACACACACACACACGCACACACGCGCGCGTAATAAAAATTAAAATATTTAAATATATTCTGCGAAACGCGCGCGCGCGTAAATTTGTAAAAGAGGTATATTTGATAAAAATAAAATTATAAAAAATATTCGAGAATATTTTTTTTTCTTCAAAAAAAACAGCGCAATACATTTAAATAACAAATGCAACGTTGTGAAGTATATGAAATGTAAAAAAACACATTTTTTATTTGATGAGATGCGTTTTTACCGACTTGAAATAACATTTTATCGCTACGCGCGCGGTGGAGAGCTCGAATATACACATAACGAGTTTAATGTTTGCCAATTAATACGAACAGATTTGACCCTAGCAGGCACGTGTACAAATATATGTTTAACCGTATATACGCGAGGATATATATATACACACATATTCGACGTATGGACGAAACGCATTAATGCGTAAGTGCCGGGGTGAGTATACACGCGGGCTCTGCGCCTCCGCGTATACTATTTGCGCTGTCCCTACGAATATCCTATGACACCACTTCGTACGTGATGCGTGTAACAGTGCATTTGACACGTACTGTGTATGTCACGCGCGAAAACGATGAGTTCTCGAATCAATATAGAAGTCTTTTTTTTTCTTTTTTTTTTTTAAGCACCTCGCGAACAAATAAATGGGCGCAGCCCACGTTGATGTGCGCGTGACGATGAATAACAGAAATATGTAACGCTGAAAAGCAACGAGACAGAAACTAAAGAGAATTCTCACATATGTATTCTCACGTGAACGTATTTATACGTATATATTTTTGTATCAACGATTTTTCGAAATCGAAAAACGTCGAAATGTAATGTAAGATGCAATATGTTCTCTTAGCTATACATTTCTCCTCTCTTTCTCTTTTTCTTTTTTTACGGTTTTTTCAGGAGAAGGGATAAATATTCGTCGGCCCGTCTCTTCGCGCGTTTACGTAAATCACACCGGTGTGTCTGTCGGGAGTGCAAGCGAGATGCGTGCAAATATGTACAAAATCGTGAATATGGAGGCGCTGCATATCGCCGACATCAGCGTTATAGTACGGTCATATCAATTTCCCCGCGTTCTATAAACCTGCTGATGTGCTCGTGGCGTTCGCGGATCGGATTGCAAATCAGCTACATGTACACTAACTACCTGCTTGCCCGATAACAAATTACCTGCTTCACGTGTTAATGTAGTGTATTATTTACATACATTGTGTTACACACATTACTATGTGTATATATAGAACGTGCGTACGTATGACATGTAATATTTACTTTTGTCGATAATTAGACCGACAGCTTTGCGATATCGCAAGTGTGAGAAACCGGCACCGATTTCTCGAGAAACTGCAACCGTAAAAAAAAAAAAAAGAAAAAAGATACTAGCGATTGCGCGATACTTTTCTTCGCATTTCTCAAGTCATCTTTGCAAACAGATCGGCGCTGGTTACGGTGCTGTTGGATACGCGAGATAATTATAATTAACATCGTTTCGCGAAGATTAAAACGCCTATCGATCGACGCCTCTTCACATTAAGCACGCATTAATCAAACAAGATAAGAACTCACCGGGTCATTTATCCTCATCTATGCGCTCGCGCAGCACTTATCCCCCCTCAACCCTTCCGTCACACAATCCCGAAAGGCGGAAACGCGACGGCGTAAACGCCGCTCAATTACAGGAAAGACGTATTAATTAATCTATTATCGTCCGGATCACACAAGAGGGGGCTTTGCAATAATAACAAGCGTCAAGCTGAAGAGACATACACACACACACACACACACACGGTCTGCGGCTCCTACGGCGAAACGCACACGACCGCGGGCGGGCGGATGGGCGGGCGTGCGGCTGCACATTTATTGCGGATTGCGCGCGTATGCGTGCGGAGAACCGTTTCAGCCATAAACCATAGCGCCGGGGTTTACGTTATCGTCTGGTCGGATCTGCCCGTAGGCAAACTGCGCCGCAATTTGGAAGCTAACGCGCCTCCACTTTGCCGCGCCAGTCAAGGCTAACGCGCGATCTCGGAGATATTGATACGTACATACGCGGAACACAGATTCCGCGCGTATCAAGGCGCGCGTGATTAGAAAAAAGATTGAGAGTGTTTTGTCAAAGGTTGTCGCGTGACGAAATTATCGACAACGCGGAGAGAGTCGCGTCCGTGCGCTCTGTAGAAAGAACCAACGCTCGTGACTGAATAAAACGGGAGGGGTGTAGAGAAAATCAAAAAAAGAAGGAATTGCTTCGAAGTGGAAGCAATTTGTTCAACGAGCGGGAAAATCGGACGTTCTAACTCCTTCGAAAATGCCAAAGCCGCGTGAAACAATTTGACGTGCTCATTGATTGAGCTCGCGAAATATATCACGTTATTGTCTGATGGATGATACTTTAAACATCTCGTCAGCGATTAAGGTTATTCGTCCCAATGGCCGGACATGTGCCACTTAGTCGGACATTTTTGAAAAAATAATTTATACTAAAGTATTTTCATCACATAACATGTAAAAAAATTGGGAATAATAATATTTGATAATTAATATTTAAAACGTTAAGAATTAATACTCTTTTATATCCAAGAAATATCCGGTCATTCGTTTTACATTAGACATGTCGTCGTGCACGTACGTATAAACAAATTTGATTATTTTCGAAAACTAATCTGGAATAAACCAGTAACTTGATGTTAGATAGAAAAAAATTCATGCTTGTAAAAACCGCGCTACTTCGTACGTAACTTCGCGAACGTGTAACAATGCACGAGGTAATCTCTTTGCCCAGCAAAACGTTCTTTTCTTTTTTTTTTTTAAATGAGTGTTCTTGCGGAATAATCGATTTTCTCGTGTCGTTTCCAGCGACGCGGCCGGCGGGAGCCTGGGGAATCGACAAGGGTCGTTTCATGAGTTAGTCGGACAGTCGGCAGCAATGAACACGTGTCGGTTGTTTGTCGGACCTTTCCGTGGTCCAGACAGAACAAACATACGGAGGCGATTGCGAACGAACATGTATCGTGTTCGAGGGCAAATTAAAAATCAATTCTAGGACGTGTGGCGCGGGCGGGCGCGTTGTGTGTCGCAACGTTCCTGATTATTGCGCGCGGAAACGTTTCCGAATTTATATGCGCAAGAGCAAACGCAACGTGCGAATGTCAATAATTTAGTCCTAAATCCGCGAGTTGTTGATCATTTAACCAACTCGAAATTAACGAAGCTGTTTGAATTTTAACATGCTAACAACAACGTCAATCAATTCTTCTGTTATAAAAAAAAATATAATCATAATGTTGTAAAACTATGTACATAGTTTTTTTTTTCAAAATGGAAACTTACTTATTATTAAAGGGAATATTAAACATAAAGTGCTGTATGTAGTACATATATGCACGCGATTTACGAAAGATTAGATCAACTCTTAGATAACTTCGAAGAGTAAAACTCGGATGTTCTCTCGACGCCGGCGGAACCGTGAGAGACCAGTTGACTAGCGCGAAGCAATTTCGGTAGTAAATCCGGGAGAGACAACTCCATTCGAGGAATAAGGATATTACTTCAAAGCGCAAGCTCATCCCGCGCCTTTCATCACGCGACGAGAAATCCCTTGCCCAATCAGAGCAAATCCCGTGTAAACGTTCCGAACTCGAAGTAAATGCTGAATTCGCACGGAGGTGTCAGGTAATAGTCGAGTCGTATCTTCGTCCTCGCAAAGAGAGGATGTGTGCAAAGGTGTGGTAGTATTTTCTCTTCGTGCATCTTCGTCTGCCTCTTTCTCTCTCTTTCCCTCTCTTTCTCAGCTTTTCTCTTTTCCTCCTTATTCGCCGTTTTTCTTTTTTTTTTCCTTTTTTGGTACTTGCAGAGAGAGGAGAGATGCCTTTCCAACGGAACGAAGTTTTCCGGGGGAAGTAAAGTCATTTCGCTCGTGCAATCTAAGTTAAGTGACTTTCGAGAGCCTCGGCGACGAAACTTGCCCCGCCGCTTGCTCCTCTCAGGAGCAACCCTTTCACTTTCTCCTCGTCCTCCCGCACGTCCTATCTATCTATTTATCTATCTATCTCTCTCTCTCTCTCTCTCTCTCTCTCTCTCTCTCTCTCTCTCTCTTTCCACTCTCGACAGCGGGAATCCGAAATGTGACGAAGATTACCCTGTATCTGTAGATCCGCGACCGTTTGAGCACTTGAAAAATAGACTCGTTTAAAGTACGGACGCCACCGACTTTCCCGCTAAGTTAGGTGTACGTCGATGTTACATCCTACTAAATAGAACGTATGGGTCATTCAGTGCAACTGAAAAGTAAAATTTTATTATATGTCGCGCTTGTATATTAAAGCAATAAAAAATCATGCAACAACAGTTGCGTGAAACAAAAAAGAAATTGTGTAAAATTGAAGAAAATTTTGTGGACGACACGACAATCTTTTAAAAGACCAATTTTTCATGTCTTTTTTTTTTTTTTTTTTTTTTTTTTTTTGTGAAGAAATCACTTTCCGCGTGCATCGTCGAGAGAAGATTAAAATTAAGAGCGATCATTCCGAGCAATTCCGCACGGTACTATCATCGAAACTTTATAATCTCGCGAAGTGAAATTCGGCAGTGCTTGTTGGAAACTGCGAAACTCGATCGTTCCCTACTCCGACGCATTCTCCTAATCCTCTTCTCAGTTTCACTCCCGCGGATGCGTGCTCTTACCGCTCGCGCGCAATTTTCGCGAAATTTAATTATATATTTCACCAAAGAGACGGCTCCAAGTTACTACTCACCACCGGAGAAACCGGAGTTAACGCGAGTTTATCGGTGTGTCATATGATACCTGCGTTTCTCATTACCTTCAGATTCACCATCAGCGATTTAACGCGCAGTTACGTCAAACGATGGACCACTCTCACTCTCTCTCTCTCTCCCCCTCTTTGGCTATACTAAAACGTAGAGATGCGATAAACGCGTTAAACCCGTTCCGCGCTTTCAATTCGCGCGCGAATTCATTTCTACGTTGTATTTTTTCTTTTTTTTTTTTTTTTTTTTTTTTTTTTTTTTTTTTT
>QVNW01000642.1:0-24292 GCA_014825475.1 Pseudomyrmex flavicornis | reverse complement strand
CCTCCCTCCTTTCTTTCGCGTTCACCTTGCACCCCAGTTGCCGGAAGGAATTTGTCTTGCCCTCGAATAATGCCTCGGCGAGTCGGCTGTTGACATTCTGCGATCATGTCAAATGGCGTAAGCAACGAGGAATGCGTCGGGATCATGCCGACTTCTCAAAGAATGCACGTACATTTCGCCGATCGTGAATGTTCAGCCCTCCCTGTCTCCCACCCCATGTTTCCTCCTCTCCCTTGTGTCACGTGACGCACTTTTGTAACAAGTTTATGTGGAAGAGGAATTATATGATATACTTCCGACGATAAATTGATATATGACACACCTCCCCTCCGCCTTTTGTTAAAACCTCGCAAACGCGTATTATATAACTTGGAAATTTTTTTCCTGAACGTTCCCGATCGAACGTTTCGCGCAACTTTATAGATGTATTGCGTGTCAGTATTTTTCCGCAGGTTTCTTTTTCCGATACTTTCTAAGTTAACTCGTCGAAGCGCGCGCTTAAAGGCCCATTTATACATAACCGTTCCGTTGCCGTGTGCGGCAACCTCGTCCTCGCGGGCGTGCCGGGCATCGGGATTTACATATTCGGAATGAAACTGTGTAATTTTTCTGATGTGCGTTCGGAAAAATACCGAGAGTATGAATTTTGAATCCGTAATGTTCATATCAAAATGCCATTTTCCACGGAAGATTTGACTGCGATAGTAATGCTATTGGATAAAGAAAAGAAGGATTTGAAAAAAGAAAGAACAAAAAGGAAGATTTAGTGTTTATTCAATTCGCGCAAAATCGCGAGAAAAGAGAAAAATTTAATATTAAGAAATTTTTAATTCGTGAAAATTTAACACTTTTAAATTGCACGGTTTAGCACATATAATTATTCTCTGTTATAAAAAAAAAATCAAGCTTTATTCTCTTTGCGCAAAGAAAATCTGCAGAACGGATATTTTTTTCAATTCCGTTCAGCAGATTTTTCGACAGATCGGAAAAATATATCGGAAGCTGGAAATCGGTAACGGCGCGAACCACAAACAGGCACATTATTTTTTACGGATACGGCAATGTATACATGTAGGTATATTTGTTACATTTATACAAAAAAAGAACATGGTAACAAATTTTTTTGTTGCCTCGACCACGATACGAACACGGAACGGCTGTGTATAAACAAAGATTCTTAGAAACTTTCGATAAAATCGTTTCGGTCGATCGCGTAAATCAGTCGCGTCTCCCAAGACTATCTGCGGGACTATAGATTATATAGGGATTGGAAGATTGTAAGAACGGGGAGATGACTATGTCTTTTTTATATTAGCGACAAGAGAAAAAAACTTTTCTGTAGTTCAACTTCTTATCTCTCGCAGTGTGCGACGTCTTCGATGTAGTTTGTAACCAAAAAAGTGATCTTCCGTAATCAAATTTTATCAAAATTGTAATCAATCGATTAAATCATAATTTCCGCACTCTCTCGCTCTCTCGCTCCGGATATATTTGCTTGCACTTTGTTTCGATTGCGTCACGAGTGACGCGTGTCGGCGAGAATGTCGGGCATCGAACGAGTCCAAAAAGGTTCTTTCGGCACGAAGAGAATGCGGCAACGAAAGACGCGGTTTCCGCATCCGGGCGAAGAAAAGTCAGCGCGGGGAGGGGGGGGGATTAACGTGTTCGCGCGTACGAGCAGACGCGCTATCTTTTCGACGTTATTCGAGGAACGCGTCACTCGTAAATACTCTTACGACGACGTTACACCGAGCGAAATAACGTTGCGCATGGTCCGTGACACGGAAGAGAGACGCGAAGGGGAAGTATAGCGAAAAAGCCGAATTACAATTCCGACGTCCTTCGGAAGGATCCCGCGCGACGACGACGTCGAGACTGCTGCCGGCGACTGCTGTCCTGACTCCCACGTACGACGGCGTGCTTCTTATCCCGCGCGTCTTCCACAGAGAGCTGCGTGGAGTTTGGCTCCGGGGATTTAAGTGCGCGACAAAATTAACCAGTCGACCGTTACCGAGAGCTCAGTTATTAAGAAAAAGAACATGTAAACCGGGACAATAGCGGCGAAGATGTCACGAAGCGTGTCGTTCATGGATAAAACACGATGGAAAGATGCAGATATGAGAGCGTGCGCGCTCTGTCCGTGATTTAAAAGTCACTGCTTTTCATTGATTTACAAACTAAAAAAAAAAAAAAAAAAAAAAAATCACAGAATATTCTGTGTAATATTTTATTTTAATTTTTCTTAAACGAATGTATGTGTGTAAAAATTTACACACGCGCTTTAGAAAAACTGTGAACGAATTATATTGTGGCTTTAAATAATGAAATTGTCGAGGCACAACGATATTCATTTTACGTAATACTATATCAACATTAATCTAACGGATTACTCGCCATTGCAAACGTGAATACGCGAGACATTTCGTGTAAAATTACACATCAGTCGTCGCTGCGGCTCGACAAATAGCTGGTTGGATTGAGTTATTCGGAGTCGAGCCGGTAAAAAGAGTAATCGAAAAAAACACACACACACACAAAAATACATGCCCTAAAAATAAATCGCTCGCTAAAATTCCCGGTTTTTTTTTTTTTTTTATTTTTCTTTTGTAATGTACTTGGCCTATTTTCCTACACGATCCGATATTTGAGTGACACGACACCCATGCAAAAAAACTTGTATTTCGCAGCAGCAGCAGCGGCGGCGGCGGCGGTGGCGGCGTTATACCTTGATACACGCGTTAAAAATTTACGATTGTATAAATACGCGATTCTCTATTTCTGCCCTTTTACACCACCGCCGACTTTTCACATGTTTATTTTTATAACTGTATTTTTATGAAAATAGAAAGAACATTTTTATCGTGTCATTTTGCATTTAGTTATGAAAAACATACACGTGCAAAACATAAACGTTTCTTTAAGATAAGTTCACTAATATGCAAGAATATATAATACAGATGTAAATAAAAACCGAGTTGTTATATATTGATATATATTGTTATACATTTTTTTTGTAAGTATATTTACATTGATTTAATACCAAGTGCTATTTGTAAATAATAAATAACGCAATCGCAAACTATAAATAACAAAAAAAAAACAGAAGCGAGTTAGTCTCAAGTCATATAACGAAGAAAAATTATTACTCTGAGAAATTCACTTGTTAACCAAACTTTGATATATGTACATACATATTGCAAGAGATAGTAGCGCAAACACATAAGGGGAGGATATAATTAACTTGATACGAAATGAAAGACACATTGTGTTGCGTAAAGCAACAAAGCTCGTACATGGGGACGAAAGGAAAACAGTAAATCAGATCATAGCGATCGGTGACATGGAACGCAAATTGTAGTTAGTTTGCAAGATATAGGAACATGTGTGTGTCTGTGTGTATATACGAGGACTTCAATTTCCCTCGGGAAGCAAGCGAATTCATAACGCAATCTATTTGAGGAAGAAAAAAAGGATAAGAAAAAAAAGATAGTGTAAAATAAAAAGTCAATAAACAAGCGTTCGTTGCTGTCAAAAAACTTTTTTTTAAAAAAAAGAATACACATATATCACATTATTGTATATATAATAGAAAATTTCTATATAAAACAAAACATATGTATCCGGCAAATAATAATAAAATATAAATTAATAATAATAAAATGTAGATTTTCCACGTTGCAAAATACTTTTCCTATACAAATGCATTAATAAAATATATTAAAAATTTAATATGCGTTAAGAGACAGAGATAGAGATTCAATATTTATTTATTTTGCCGAAATTTCGAATTTCTAGGTTAAAGAAAGTTTTTGCACGGCTGTGCTGGTGAAGAGAATATTTGGTAAGGAGTGCCAGAAAGGAAACTCGCAGCAGGAAGGTTTCTGGCATTCGATCGATATCCCAGGACGAATTGTTGGAATATAACATGATGACTCAAAGGAAGAAATACTTTTGGCGAAAGGATTTTCGAGATTCATTTTCAATGTAGTCGAGCACAATAGACTTATGTAACAAAACATACTAATTATATATTTTGCAATTTGACTTACAAAAAAAAAAAAGAAAATAATATTACCATGTACAAAGACAAAAAAAAGAGAAAATACCACACAGAAAGAATAGCTGGCGCGATGCTAGAAAAAGGAAAATTGCTAAATTCAACCTGTGACGAAGTTACGAAAACCGAATCAATAGCACGTAACGCACGAACAATATACAAAAGATAAAATTGGAGATCTTTCTCTACATAAAAAAAAAAAAAAGCTAGCTATAGTGTGTTATAGCAAAGAGCGAGCAAAAACGCAAGCGAGTGGAAAGGCTTGTGAAGATTTTCCACGTTTGATTGATCGACGTGGAAAACTGACTGAAAAAAGTTCGGGCGGTTCATCTATTTTTGTTTTTTTAATCAATCGGATCAGCTCGACTTCACTTTCACGAGACATTTGGAAATTTTTCAATGCGAACGCAATTATACATCGATGGAGATTGTAAATATAAAAAAAGGGAGATTGTAAATAATAAAATCTCTCATTGTTTAGAACCGATCGTCCGCAGCTTTATTTTATTTAAAAAAAACGCAAATGTTTATCCCGAACGCTTCTTCTAATGCAACGCATGGTAAATGTTAAAAACATTTATCAGATTATTATTCTCTCCTCCGATTTGAAATCTGTATAATTGCAACCTGTTATATACAATTTTTTCTTTTTTTGCAAACATGTCACAATCGATAAACTATTCGTTAATTAGACTGACACAGAAAATAAGTCACATTTCTCATAGGTCAACGAAGATTTTTTATGGATCACTGATTTTACACCGAGAACCCGACCGAAGTTACGACTCTCTTTTAATTTCTTATATTTAAGAGACTTGCACTCGGATGTTGCTTATTTCTCTTTCCGCCCGTGGCATTCCCATTCGAACGCGGTCGAGCGATTCATTGCATTCCTTTCTGCGGCTTATCATGATCGATATATACCGAGAGAAGGAAATAAGCAGAAGCGATCGGAAGCGTCTCTCGACGAGCGTGATGCCAGAGAGAAACGATGCCGAGAAGCATATCGCACAAACAAAGAAATCATTCAGTTCGATCTGCGTGAGGCTTCAATTGTTCTTGGCGTTCCATTTGTACCAGTTTATCACTGGACATTTTACAGGCTTTACACACAATTGTTTCTTTGTGTGCGCGCGCGCGCGATATGACGTATTGACAAGTCAATCGTCAATTCGTCGCACATTCGTCGCGCGAAGCATTTTGTCGACGAAAAAAAATTCGAATTCTTCTTTGACTTTTGCCCCCTCTAACATCTCTTTCCCCGAAAGGAGTAAATTAACTCCCACGCGAAAGAGAGAAAGAGAGAGAGAGAGAGAGAGCTCTTGTATAAACATTACACGAAGTCGAAGCCGCCACGTGATAGATCGCGCGTTAATAGCATTAAGTAACATCGCGTACCTGTAACCTCCGCATTCTATCACAAGCCACCGATCAAGGAGAGAATGTTAAGCCGTAGGGCTCAAGCTCTAGCACTCCTAAATTGATGAAACTTGACGGATACCTTCAACTTCCACATCTTTGGCCTTCTTGAGACGACGAGATTGAGAGACTTCTCTATTCAGGTGCAATCGACTATGATGCATCTCGATCCCTCGTAAGTCTCATCATCATCCTCTCGATGAGCAAGAACGGGAACGTGTATATATATATATATATATATATATAACATAATATGTGTGTGTATATATATATATATACAAGAATCGCCGTCATCATGAACTCTTTTCGCATCATCAACGAGACGTGTGTCATTGACAGCCATCAGCGCGTCGCCGCGATAAATTTTCGTTACAATAAACTCGTTTTGAATTAACCAAAAAACAAATTAATTACTGTACGAAAATTAATGAAATACGCGTTAAGCTGTTCCGCGTTACAACTGTCAGTTGTGTGTCGCGAAACAACAAACTTTTCCGACCGCGAAACGCCATCGTAATACCGAATCGATTAACGCACACATGCGGAATAACTTTGTCGCTATAATTGAATTATATGCGTGTTAATTGACTCGTCCGTTACACGCGAGACACACGGACAGAAACGTTCGATTACGTTTTGACAACGAGTGCACGACGAAATTTTTCGTCGAGAGAGCTGAATCAACGCTGGTTTTTTTATTTTTTTTTTTAAACAACCGCAACGAGAAAGACGACGATGTCGTTGTATATAAGATGCGCAGATTCGTAAGAATCTGCGCCGACCTCGAGCATCCGCAACTGTCGCATCCACGTGCGATACCGTCAGTTTGCGATTGATGAAAAACCGACGCGATTCAATCCCTCTGTGTGTGTATATATGCCTACGGCTGACAAAACTCGATGCTCCTCATTTTTATCTCCTCCGGAGCTCGAACGGAAACCTGCCACAATCGCGAAAGTGTGCATTCGACCGTTTAAACGTGTATATATCGCGAATAAACATGTACACGTATAGTGGAAAGCCGAAGAAGCGGAAAACACCCGCGTACAATCGCGTCAAGGTTCTCTCGCGAATGGGAAAATCATGCGGTATGGAAATATACACGACGAAAGGATCGTTTGCGGATATTTCTTTTCTCATGTATTTATCGAGTTATATTGCATCAAAAGCACGTTGTGTTTTACGTGATTCCCTTTTTCTTTTTTTGTGTGTGTCAATAAGCCAACCGCAGCGAAACAATGCTAAGGTTCAATGGATAAGCGATTATTATCTCGGCAATCAATTAGGATTCGGGATGATTAGATGATTAATGACCGCTCGGTGAAAATCGCACCGCAAATTCCGCGCTGTTATACGCGTGGCGAGAAAGAACGTTGTTTACGCGTTAAATTGTGTAGATGTTTGTGCGCAACGGGTATATCCAATTAGTTTGCTGTTTTTAATAGAGAGATCAAAAATATATATCGGTCATCCTCCGTTAATAATTTGTCAAATTTTTGATTGGCACAATTCCCTGCAGTGTACTTTTTTTTATTTTTTTTTTTTATTTCTTTCCCGATGACATACATCTTAATCAGAGAGATTGTTCGCGATTTACTCCAGAAAAATAATGAGACTTATGACAGTGTATTAATATCGTCGTTTCGCTATTTTCCTCTTACGATACGATCTCTGACACGGTTCACCGACTGAGGAAACGCCGAGGAGCCAGGATACGCGTATAGATCCCTTTCGAGCGCGCTATATATAGTACCTTCTCGTCGCGTTTCAGGATCACCGTTAAGAATTTATTCGCTTTCTCTGGCTTGTTTAATCACATATTTCCGATATGAGCATTGTGTGTAAATTTATCTTGAGCGGACGTTCGCTGGCGATCGTTTACCTCCGTTCGCGGCCGCGCGATCACGCAATTGCGGGTGGCGCGATAAATTTTTCAACACGCAGCAGCTAAGAGGACCGAGCAGGAACGATCGTTCCGAGCTAGGTCACACCACGCGGCGCGTCCCGCTGTATGCACGTATATGTTCGCGTCCCGATAAAGGTGCTTTTACAGCATCAAGCACCGGCGCAATCGGAGCGGTCGGGGCAAGCAATCGCGATCCGATCGTACGATCCGCGCGTACCGGTAACGCGTACAATGTTGTCCCGGAGTTCCTTATCTGTCGTCTCTCAGGAGGGTGGTTCCGTCCATCGTCACTCTGGATCGTATCGTATCCCGAGTCGATCGATCGTCGTCGGAGTGCACGCGCGCTGACCGGTTGCGGCACCACGTTCCCGCACACGGATTTGCACAGATCGCACCCCCGATATACACCCCCGTGTATCCCGCCTGGAACGGGAACGCGGACACTGTGTCGCGAGGCCCGCCGACCGACACGGAAAGCTGGCTGTTGGAACCCCCCTCTTCTCGGGAGATCGGGAGAGAGGCAAATTTTCGCGTGCGATTACAGGCGCGCGAGAGACAGAGAAAGAGAGAAAAAAGAAAGAGAGAGAGAGAGCGCAGACAAATGTACTATACTTCTCGTACCCACCCGTACGGCGGGGTGACCGAGTGGCGACTGAAACTTACCCTGCGTGGTGCCGTGGCGGCGCTGACTACCCCCGAAAGAAGAAACACCATACTCCCCACTTCGTACGGCGGCGCGTCGCGGCGCGCAACCCTCCCCCGCTCTGTCTCGCCCTTTTTCTCTAGTTCCAACCCGCTCGCGACGCGCCGTCTCTCCGAAGGAGAGAGAGAAGGGAAGAGAAAGAGAGACGGCGATGCCGTCCAGGAGACGACACGGACTCGTTCGGCTCGGCCTCGGGTTGTTCGGATAATCTAATGACAAACCAACCCACTGACCATATATCGTCGGCTTACACGGAAAGCCGGTCAGTGTAACTGCCGAATACGAGAGATGCGTCGATAGCTGGCAATTTCCACGCTTGATGTAACCCTTTCACTGCCAAGGGAACGCACGTGACGCGTTGACACATATAAACGACGTGGCACGCAACTCGGTCATTTTCATACACGATTCGGCAACGAACTGTATATATGTCGTGACTGTAAAATCGACGAACAAAGCGACGCTTATCTTAGACGTTTTGAAAGAACCACACGTCAAGATTAACAGTTATATTCTTTATACGTGTACTGTTGTAATTTTTTTTTTTCTCAAAGAGATCGGTGAAAACAAGATTGATAACATTCACGCGAAGTAATATATGTCTCGTGCGTCGTAACAATTTGCCAAATTTTACAATTCTATTACGCCATTAGCAATTTTTCATTTCGCCGCAAGACGCTTCGGCGCAAAAATTGGCGCGAGTCCACCGGGAACTTTTATATGACGACTTTAAACTTTTCTAATATTCGGAAGAGATTTCCCCAATTTGAATTGTCCGACATTTATTTGCATTAACAATTGTTTCTTAAGTATATTATCGCGAAATCTCCAACAATTTCGAGAGAATTTGTTGTGTAGACTGATTACGGCATATTTCGCAGATGTACAGTTAGGGGAAGATCATTAATATCGCAATGCATCCGGCACCTTCGTGTATTTGTTCGCGGTAATGGAGGAACTGCGAAATGCATCGCCACATCAAGGTGCGGTGTAAGAAAGGGACGGAAACACACGTAACTACGTCAGACAGAAAGCGAGACAGAGAGAGAGAGAGAGAGAGAAAGCTTGCGCTGCACACACAAGAAGAAGAGGAATGGGAAATGCGAGGGTTCCACTGTCTGGGTCAATGAAAACGTATGTCGAGAGAGGCAAAACTTGTTGAGATGCAGATTTCAAACGCGTAAATCTCTTATCAGCACATATTGGAGTTATTGCGCGCGCGATTGTATTCAGCAAGACAATATTCTTTTTATAGACAATATTCAAGCGACGAAATATCGATAATGAGACCGGGGGGCGCGTGAAGAAAGACATTTTCGAGACGATAAATGTGAACGACTCTGAAGGGTTTGTGCAAAGAGCGTCAGCTCGAGAAAAACCGAGTGTGTGATTTACGAAGTCACCGATATTTTGAACGAATTCAAAAAAAAAAAAAAAGAATCGCAAGCCAAAGACAACGAAGAGCCAAAATTTACGTCGCAATTCTTTTTGACAAATTCATCGCGAAGTAACGTTCGAGAAAAACGTGTGGTGAATCCCACAACAGAAGCTTTCAACAAATGGCCTTGATTTTCTCTTTTTTTTTTTTCTTTTTTCTACTTTCTGGCATATTCTACTTTCAGAAATCCTGTCCAACTCTGGAGCGATAACTCTTTTCAAACACAATTACCGGTGATAATTATATTTCCGACGCGATCGAATATCACAGAGACGCGCGCCACTTTATAGTGGCGATTTCCTAAAATTTAGTTTCTTTACAAAAAATACACAAAGCGAAGTATCCATTTTGAAATGTACGAAAATGCCGCGCGATAATAACGTCTCCGCGAGGAGTATGAAGAGAAGAAGCCGCGCAGGCTAGATAGAGATATCGGCGGCTTGACGAGGACGGCAAGGGTTACGATCGAAGGCGTCGAAGGGAGGGCGCCACCTCGCCGGCAATCCTGTTTTCATCGGGCTCCTTCGAGCTTCGCAAACTCGTTCCCAATAATCGCCCTCATGTCAATACTTATTTGTAATTTTTTTTTGCGCAAAAATAACTGGACGATATAGATTTTACAGTTGAAACGGTGACCGGCGCCGGCGGTGATATCGAGACATTCGATTGACGAAAAAAAACGCGAGATACTTACGCATGAAATTAGATGAACCTTACATTGGTAATTACGTAAGTCCTAAACGCGATAAAACAAATTCAAAAGCAGATTCAACAAATTCAGGATGATTTTACGATGAGAAGAAAATAATTAAATATCCGTTATTGGCGTAAAGATATACCTTGAAAAGTCAGACGGCAGCCATCTGTTAAAGATTATGTATCGATCACTATCGATATTGTCGAGCATTCATCACCGCAAATCGGTACAGCGGTATTGGCGGAAACGACAGATATAGACAGATGAAACTGGAAACTTGGAAGCGAAATGCAGGGTGAGAAACTTTCGCTGGGCAGACCTCAACGTCGCTGCGAGTATGTACATAGGATTCCTCGTGTAATATATCAGTAACAGTCACTCCGCAACACGCGGTACAACAACTTCTTGCGAATAGTTAAAATCTCTTTTAGCTTTCTCTTAACTCGTGATTTCACTGTCTCACGCGTGCGCTGTATAAGTATAAATATCGGTGACTAAAGGTCGCATAATTCAATTTTGCTGTCATTGCTTTTTATCCGGTTGGTCGAGACGACATAAATGTGACGTTAGTGAGACAGGCAATTATATCAACCGTCTGTCTCGCGTGAATGTGCCATCGCACACAGATTAGATCTCGAGAGGAGCTCCCCGTAGGATTTCGCATCGCGCGCGCACACACACACACACACGCACGCGCGCGCGCGCGCTTAACACGGAAGAACTTTAGTTTGTATCCTTTATGAAGCTTATTTGAAATTCAAAATACATTCTAGCCGCTCACTCGAAGAGCGACACGCTCGGCCGATTGTTAACGCACCGATAAATCGCAATTATCGCGAAATCGCGAGAGCTTGTGCCAGCGAATTAAAAAAAAAAAATGATTCTTATATTTTTATCACTCGAGTTTTTTTATCGCCGATTGTTTTCCGTGAAATGCAATGTAGATAATCGATATCTTTCAAGATGAGCTTTTTGTTGAGTAACAATCGTATTGTTTTTACTATGTACGTTCGATCTCTTTATTGACGACGTTGGACGTTTCAAACTTTGACAATTACACTCTTTATCGTACAGAGAAACTTTTAAGATATGCAAATGCACTTTTTGGCAGTCGTCGTAGTGCCATACCTGAACGCATGCCAAATAAGCTCGCGCGTAGTTCCGCGAAGTTTGTTCGCAATTAATTGCGATCGAGAAGAAAAATAGAAGTGGAGCGTTTTTCGATGAAATTGCGCGTTTACGATTGAATCTTACAACACATTTCTCGCGTCGTTGCAGTATTTGAGAAATATTGATTTCTCTCTGTTGAGAAATATTCATTTGTTCTGTGTTTTTTGGTTACTTCTAATCAAAAAAGGGATCGTTTTCTGTTTTGCGTTCTGAAAAACAGAAATTGTACATCAGCCAAATACAAAGTTTTAAACCGTGTAGCGGAAATGACATGTTTTCATTGCACAAATATACTACATATATATATATATATAATATGTATAGTACGAATATCTGTTTCTGTAGACTTTATAACTCGTATTTTCTTATTTGCTGTTAATGCAATAAGACTCGATACAGATATTAGTCTTGTATGTACAATTATGTTAGTAAATTTTAGATTTTGTGCGATTTTAGGGAACAGTCGTTGCTGCAAAAAATGTGAAAAGCGCAACTCATGTCGATTACCGATTCCAGACTTTAGATTTTAACATACATATATTATCATTATCAAACAGATAGTAGAGTATATTTTAAAAGTAAAAATTGTTATAAAAAAAGTATAAAAAACGTTCAAAAAAGTTTTGAGCTACGTGAGTCTTCTTCAGTCGAAATAACAATTAAAAAAATAAAATAAAATAAACTACAATTAATTAAATTACAAAAAATAAATAAATAATAATAAATAAATAACAAATAAATACTAATAAAAATTAATTAATATACAAACAATTACAGTGGTAGATGAGAATAGGTGCGAAGTACATCAGAAAATTTCTTAAGGGAAGTGCGCTCTAAAAATTAGTAAAAAAAATATCCGCAAGGTTGTCCATGGTCCATTAAAAAGATAGAAAGTGTCAATGTGTTGTTGTTCAGAGTCAACTCAGTTCAGTTCTTTAATTACCATGGACAACCTTGCGGCTCATTTTATATAATGTATGATATTTGTTTACTAATTTTTAGAACCCACGTCCTACAAAGAATTTTCTGATGTACTTCACATCTGTCATTCTCATCTACCATTGTTATTATTTATTTTTTGTAATTTAATTAATTGCAGTTTATTTTATTTCGTTTTTTTAAATTGTTATTTTGCGACTGAAGAAGACTCACGTAAGAGCTCGAAACGTTTTGTACTTTCTTTGTAACAACTTTTACTTTTGAAATATATTACTTTGAAATATATACTCTACCATGGTCTGGTTTGCTCGATAACGACCTTCTGTTTTATTGTTTGCTATTCAAAACCGAGCGTTTTCAAATTTATTGATATGTTATCATATTATCTTTATTGTTATGATAACCTTGTCAAATAAATTAATAAGTATGTAAAGTCAAGACCAAACCAAAAAATACACTTTCTTTAAAAATTATTTAAATTCCCCACAATACTTTATTGTTTGATTACGGTATATTTCGTTTTTAGTCTCACGAGACAACAGAACTATTTCACCCTTGAAAAATAAATCTTCGCCTCTATATATATATCGCCTCTATATATATATATCGCTCGACGAGTCGCAATAACAAGGTTATGATATCGCGTGTGCACAAACAAATAAAATTGTGACGATATCTGTTATCTTGCACGACCAAAGCAAGTTTTTCAGAAAACCTGTTCAGAATATATTTTACTTTAATATTTTACTGGGGCAAAGTCAATTGTAACTGATGATAAAAACTGTAAATAAATAAAAATTCTGAATAAATTTGATTAGACATATTTCAAGGAACGATATCGGAACATCGAAGCAAAGGTCGAGGATGCATAGCGTGGCGAGAAAGAGAGAGAGAGAGAGAGAGAGTGGCTACTCAGGAAAACTAAAATGTAGCTCACGAAGAGAACGATAAAGTAAAGGCTAAGTGGCACGCGATTCGGCAATTTGCACATTTTCACAGCCGTGCGTAAACGTCATAAAGACAAACGAAAATAAATTTGTTCTGTTTCGCGTTTGCAGAGCTTGTGTTTTTGATGTTGCAGTCGCAGCAATGTTGACAATCATAGTTTTAAATTACAAGCTGCATTAAATATAGCAACATTTAAGTGAAACCGAGGAATAAAAAGTAGTTGAAATGTCTAAAAAACAATAGAGAAAAATTGATATTGCAAAAGTGTTTAGTGTAATTGTTGCATCATTACAAAGATTATAGACGATTTTAAAAATAACTAACATGGAACTGTTAAAACAAAACCGCGAAAAACAAGTCTGAAAGCTGCCAGATCGTCGAATTGTAAAACTTTCTAAACGCAATCCATTTTAAACTGCATCCGGAATTAAAAATTAATTGAATCTCAAAAACATTACATAGTTAGCCGCCGTTTAGACGAAAATAATTTCTCACACAAGAATTTCTTATCACACATAAAAAAATCAATTGTGTTTCTATAAAGAAACTTTAGGAGTTCGTTACGGAGCACGTTAACTGGACTATTGAAATCCATCTACATAAGACGCAGACCACGTCGCAAACCAATTACGTTGATCGATTGACCGATTTAACCAACGTGATTGGTTAATTCCATGAGATCTACAACTTGCAACGCGTTTGCGTCTTATATAGATAGACCTTTATTGAGTAGAGTCAACAATTCTGTGGAGCGATGAAAGTAAATTCAATTTTAACGTTCACGTTAAAAAACACCGCCTTTCAATTGTTTTTGATTTGACGTCTATCTTCATCCAGGACCACTGGCTTTTTGATTTAATGTTTATTTGCTTAGTAAATTCAATTTATTCGGAAATGATTCCAGAAATAATGTGCGACATTCTATTAGTCAGTGATTTAATGTTAAGTATCTCAAATCAGTAGTAAAAGTTAATAGTGGAAATGTAACACTAAGACTATTTCTTACTAACGATTTTGATCTGTTAATTGAAATAAAAGAACTATGGGTAAATTTGTATATTGCGACATTTTAAACAATCATATATATGTTGGCATTTGCTAAAGAAAAGATGTCTACAAAATGGTTATTATTATTTCAACAGAACATTCTTTCAAATTAGTTAAGACATTTCTCATGCAACAAAATGTAATCAAATGGCCCAGTCAGTCTTCAAATTTGAATTCAATCGACTATTTGTGGAATTACGTTAAACGTCAATTATTCTTTTGCCAATAAAACGGAATTAATGCAAAAAATCCACAAAAATATGATCTGAAATACCTGCTGAATTCTGTTCTGTTCGATTTCTGTTGTGTTCGATTGAGTCAATGTGACATCTCGTCTTGCAGATGTCACAGTTATAAAATCCAAGAGTTTTTCAACATTTTATCGGAGTGACACAAAAACAGACATTTATGTTGTTTTTCTTAAAACTGGTTTGTTTTCTGTAACATTTTTCATAAAGATTTTGTTTGATTTCTTTGATTCAATATTAATTGTAGACTTTATAAAATATATTTGAAAAAAAAACACTTATAATGTATGTTATCTCTTTATGCTATTTTTATTTTTCTATGACCTATGCATCTCAGAAAATAAAGAATACATAATATATAATATAAAATAAAAATATATAATATAAAAATAATATAATAAATGTATAAATATAAAAATAATAAATATATAATATAAAAGTAATAATAAAATACAGAATAAAAATATATAATAAAAATATATAATAAAATATATAATTCTTAGATTATTTTGTTTCTTAATTTTTGTCAGTAAGTGTACGCATAGTAAGAAGCGTCATTACGCGCAGTTAGAGGGAATATCATGGTTATCTTTCTTCTACTGTATACATACATTACGCGTTTACACGACAGTCAGTCTCAATTATTTCGCCGTTTGTTAACGTTTCGTTAAGTTCGTACTTGTCGCAACGATGATTCGATCAATTTCTGCACGAGTATCCCGTTCATTACATCATCGTGTTGGAAAACGCACTGTCAGTGTATCGCCAAAAATTTGTTCCGATATGTTCGCTCCGAAATGTCGTTACTATTGCGTCGAGAAGGCAATTTATCCGAAAATTGATTCGCAAAACGTTGTGAGCAGCGGATTTCCCGACATGAGCGGTTTCGAAAATGTTCTCTTGCACGACTTCATTTGGGAAAACATCGAGAAATGGTGGGATCACACCGCTTTGGTAAATGTGAAACAAATGTGTATATAGTGTATTTTTGATTGATAAAGAAATAAAATAAAATAAATAAGAAATTGCAAATATGCGAAAGTAAACAGTAGAATTCGTGAAGTTTATAATTTTAATGTATAATTCTAGGAGTGTTCAGTTACTGGTAGATCATACACTTATGGTCAGTTAAGAAAAGCGTGTAGTAAACTTGCAACGAGTTTGAGAAAAAATAACGTTCTACCGGGAGATAAGATAGCTATTGTTTTACCGAATATCCCGGAATTTGTCATCGTTTTGCTGGCAGCACACGAAGCAGGTTTATGTGTAAGACACGCAAGAACGTATATTTATTTATGAAACGTATATTTAGATAATATATATATATATTACATTTAAATATAATTTAATATTTATTTACTTATTTATTTATATTTACATTTAAGTATAATTTATACATGTGTATATATATACATAGAATAACTCCGGTATTTTTTCCGCGCCGTCATTTGGTTACATTAGTATTTTGATGTGATTTCTTTTATTTTTTACTATTAACGAAACTATCGTCAGTTTGGTCGATTCGTCAGCGTGATAAATAGCGCAGTCATTTTTACGAATACGTAAAAATGATTATTATAAAGTTTGTAAAAGATTTAGCAGTCTTTTTGTGATATGTAAAAGCGTAGAAGAATAGCAAAAGATGAAATACAACAAACTACAAACATGTAGTAGTTCTCCCTATTTGGTTTTGTATATCCCGTCAGTTTGAGATATACACAAAAAGTATCATTCTATTATTAAAAAAATAATTACTTATTTTCTTTCTTTTAATACTTAACTTCAGTCAAAGAATATTTTCTTGATAATAGTCTTACAATGTATTTGTTAAAAAGCTTGTTATTATATTACTCAAAAGAAGAGAGAATGCATTTTTTTTTTCAAGGTTTTTAGTATAAAACACGCGCACGCATGTGAGTAAATCAAATTTTTCTTCTAAGTTAATATTCGTGATTGAAGTATTAAGCTTATTAGAATTTAGAATGTATTTTGAGTAAATTAAATGCTTACAAAAACTTTATGATATATTTGTAGATATATAAACTTGTTATACATATATTTGATACAAGTGATATTGTCATTTTTCTGTATGTAAAATAGGAGAAAAAGTTGTAAGGTCGAAATGGTTAGCATAATATTATCTGCTCTTTACTCGACAGTTTTTAGTTATCAAAAACCAAAGGTCTTCGAAATTCGTTTGAATAACAAAGTGGTTATACGTATGGTTATAAGTATGTATTCGTATAAGTTCGCTAAATGAGCCGCACTTATCGACTTAATTTATGAAATAGTATTTATAATAACGGAAATTCTTGGGCAAATACGAGCCGAAACACGGGACGTTCTTGTGTATTTTCTTTATTTCTTTTTGAAAAAAATTACAGACGTTTCGATCCTTGTTTGGATCTTCTTCAGTGTACAAAAAGACTGCGAATAAGATTTAATACAAAACATCATCATCACGCGCAAACGTGAATCTTTTGCTTCATACAAGCAGTCGTCATGCACGCTCCACACTTTGAGTCTTTCACACTTTGAGTTTTGTAAAGTGTGAAAAAACTTTAGTTTTTTCAAAGCACTATAATCCTATCCTTTAAATAAGCCATTATCGAACTTTTTACGGTAAGATGTTTAGTCTACGAAAGCAAGATCAGAAAATGATCCAGTTAATAAAAGCAAGAAGAATCTATCTTCATTGGCTGGATCATCATTGTCTAAAACATTTTTCTATAAAATATTATATTTTCTGAGTTATCAGGAATATCTTTTTTCCTTTGTATATTAAGAGAAAATTTAATATATTATGGAGCACATATCCCACACGCTAAAATTGCCGTGGTAAACACACAGAAAAATAACAAATACATTGTAAGATTATTATCAAGAAAATATTCTTTTTTTTTTTTTATTCTTTAAAAGATAAAGTTAACTATTGCCTAAAAGAAAAAAAATAAACTGAGTAATTATTTTTCTTAATAATAGAATAATATTTTTTTGTGCGTAGTTATGTGAACTTATCTTTTAGGCAGTTCTAATCGGTCCGGGAAGTACGGTATATGAAATAAAAAGACAGATAAAAGATACCGATGTACGAGCGATTTTTACAAATCCGGTCAAGTATGCCGATATTCAAGCAAGTTTCGAGGAAAATTCAAGTATAAAATTGCCCATCATTGTCGTGAATGATGGCGCGGAAAATGCATCGATCTCGGGGACTATTAACTTGAATGATCTTATACGCGATGACATCGAAGATTTCTCGGTTAATGAAAAATGCGACGTTACCGCCGAAGATACAGTAGTCTTAGCTTTTTCTAGCGGCACCACTGGCTTGCCGAAAGCCATTGAAACGAGACACAGGTATACAAATTACTTTGTTTTACACATTAAAAATATTTGATAACAATTGAGATCGCAAGAAAAAAATTGAAAGCGAAATAAGTATTTAAATGATTCAAACATGATTGAACATATTTGCAGAAACATTGTCGTAAATATTCTTCAACGGACACATCCAATATTGTTTCCCGGATTAGAAGCAACTAAATATCATCAGGAAATTGTACCAGTAATATTACCAGTATATCACTTTTATTCACTCGTACTTTCGCTATATTGTTATCTGCGGTATGCTATTTTAATACATGTGTTAAGATATTTATTCATATAATATTTAACAATATATAATGTAAAAAAAAATCCGGAAAAAATAGATTAAATCTGAATAGATCTAGTTTAAGTCTAACGAAATAAAAAATATAGATCTACTTAGATCTAAATAGATACAAGTAGATCTGTGTAAATTTACACGTTTATTTTTTTATTATCATTAGATCTACTTTAGATTTATTCAGATCTATTATATTAGATCTACTTAGATCTGCTTAGATCTAAGTAGATTTAGATCTAATAACTTATATCTAATTAGATCTGCTTTATATCTATTTAGATCTAATTTCTCCTGTTAGATTTAAATTAGATCTACTTAGATTTAATTAAAATTTTTTCCCGGGAAGCTGTTTGTAAGTGACAGCTTTGATGATATATTTTAATAAATATAACTTTGAGAATATTTTATACAAAAGATCGTATATATGTATGTATATATTAAGATTTATCGTAACGTGTAACTGATATTCTACAGAATAGGAGCTAAGTTAGTGTGCTTGCCATATTTCATCAAAGAAAACTTGATACGATTACTTGAGAATCATAAATGCACGACGATGCAAGTCGTGCCACCAATTATACAAATAATGGCGAGCGACGAGCAAGTAACGTCGCGTCATTTTGCATCTATGAAAGACATAATATCAGGAGGTGCAGCTCTCGACAACAAATCCATCTCGATGTTTCAGAGTCGCGTTGGTGATGTACCTCTCATACATGCGTAAGGAATTGTAATTATAAGTTTATTTTGTTGCGTAATATACTGACAAAATTTGTGTATGTACAAAGATACGGCATGACGGAACTGTCTCCGGTCGCATCAATAGGCACTACGCGTATATCGAAAATGTCAGTCGGTTATTTGGTTGCAAATACGCAAATGAAAGTTGTGAGTATCAACGACAATCCCGGCAGAAACTTGGGTCCAAATGAGATAGGAGAATTATACTTTCGGGGCCCGCAAGTGATGAAAGGATATTACAAAAATGCTCAGGCCACAGCGGATATTATGGACGGGGACTGGTTAAAAACCGGTGATCTAGGATACTACAGCGAAAACGGTAAGCGAGCAAACTGTACATTTTTCACTGGAAAAACAGTTCAAGATAAATTAGTTCGTTCGGAGAATTAACAAAAACGAATTAAAACAAAATGTCATATATATTGTGTGAAACGCAGGCCTGTTGTACTTACACGGACGACAGAAAGAAATGATAAAAGTGAAGGGATATCAGGTTGCACCGACTGAATTGGAAGAAATAATTCGCGGTTACGACAAAGTACAAGACGTAGCTGTTGTTGGAGTAGCGCATGACAAATACGGCGAAATACCCAAAGCATTTGTGGTTCCCAAGCCAGGGATGAAGATCGACGAGAATGAATTAAAACAATTTGTTGCTAAATATGTTAGTAAATACAAACAACTGGGATATGTGCAAATCGTAGAAAGTATTCCAAAATCTATATCGGGAAAAATTCTTCGAAAGGAACTTCAAAAGATGCATTGATCTTATATCACATATTTCCACTGTCAAGAAACTTGTATGTACAAGTAAATGCTGAACGATTATTTTCACATTGTACTTAAGGCTAACAAAAATATTTATTATAATAAAAAATAACTATCAATACATAAGATATTTGATTATTTACAAATCGAGTTAGTAATCGTAACTAGTTATTTATTTTTTGGGTTTGTTGGTTTCACTTTGGGAGGATTCCTCTTTTTCAGAGAGTGCGCTCGCAATACCCGCTTTCTTCAGTTCCTCAACTAGCTCACCGTTTTTGTGCATCTCTAGCAATATATCGCATCCGCCAACAAAATCTCCATTTATGAATACTTGGGGTATTGTGGGCCACTTTGAGAAATCTTTTATACCTATGTAATTAAAACACCAATATATAGTGACCTCAAGACAGAATATTTTATCTATCTCTATTGACGCAATTGTTCTTGATCAAATACACATGTTTGTGTCAATTTACCTTGTCTAAGTTCCTCATCCTGAAGAACGTCATGAGCATCATAAGTTACACCGTGCATCCGTAGTATCTGAACCACAGCATTGCTGAATCCGCATCTCGGCTCTTCCGGTATGCCTTTCATAAAGACGACCACCTTATTTTTCTGCAAGAAACAATCCGAAGATAAAACGATGCCGCGTGGGAAACAAATTCTGACAAGTTTTTCTGACGCCTTGTTGTACAATTGTGGAAAAACAGAAAATATACATATGCCGGTATTACTCACCTTAACGAGCTGGCCGATTTCGTCGATTTTTGTACTGAAATTTCTGAAAACAAGATAACATCTGGTTCCAAGACGAAACATGTTTCAGTTCTTCTGTTTTACTAAAAATCGTGTTTTCGGTAAACTTGAATGAAATTTTCGTCCTACAACAAAATCTGAAAAGGTTATGCGCAACTCAGCTGAGCCGCAGCGTCAGCTGTTTCGCTTTAAATTCACTCGAGCTCCGAAGCGGCGTGTGGCGCCATCGCGTGGAAGTGACGGCAAAGCTTAATATAGAACTAAATATAGATTTGCTTTTAGTGAATATTTTATACAAACTGCGCTGATTATGCGTTCGACGCGATATTATTGCATTAACACGCGCGATGAGATATAATTTCTATTTGAAGATAAATTGTAGCTAAACATGAAAAAAACAAATATGTACAAAAAAAAAATTCACAAAAGGTAAAAAATACTCAATTGATAAACAGTATTGCATTCTTTTTGTCATGTATGTACTCAGAGCGCTCGTCAGATGTCGTTGTTAGACAGTATCCGCCATGTCGACGCAACCTCGGAATTCCGTAATGCGCCTCTGCATTTAGTGACGTAATCACACTTTTCAAGAAGCATCGGTTCGCGGTATCGCGGTGATATGTATCTCACGAGAACGGAGAGAAGGAGAGGAGGAATTTTGATATCTCCTCCCGAGAAATTATTCGCTCCAGCCAAGATGGCCGTGTGAAGAGCAAAGCCTTCGCTTTCCCGATATCGGATTTGACCTCCATCGATGACCTAGCTACGTTCACGAAACGCGTCGCTGCGTCGTCATTTTGCGGAGATACAATCGCGTACGGATTGAATGAGTCGTTTTATGCAGCACAAAAGACGAAAATGACGTTTTATTGAATCAGATTCATTAGCGTCCGAGAGAAAGTAGTATGTGAGATAATATTTTAAGTTTTTTCCCTTTCATCTCTCTCTCTCTCTCTCTCTCATACTTTTTCTTCAATCTGCGGCGAATCTTAGATAATTCGTTCTTTTTGTTTCTTGTTTTTAGGTCAATATTATATTTCTCTACGATATATATATTTTGTCGTAGAAAGGCAAGTGTCGGTGGGATCGATTCGAGACAGCGTTCCCCCTTCCATGCGATATATACTTTTGGACTCATGTTTTCCGAAATACATCCCGGCTCGTAAAATTTCATTCGGCGACTGATTTTGGAGGCAGACTACTCGCACAGCTTGTTTGGCATCATAAAAGTGCCGTGATGCGTCGTAAAACGCTTCGCACTGCGCCGGACTCGTTATATCGGCACGCGCTGCCGTTCAGCTCATTCATGATGACGCGTCACTTAGGAAATCCTCGACAAATTATCTGGTTAGTAATCGCTACAAGTATATTTTCTTTAATTCTATTGCGATTCACATTTTTTAATTTTATAAATAACAATATGACAGTGATACCGCTGATAATCGCAATTAATTAATTTCTCCCGATAATTGATTTGTCGATAATCTCTCGGGGAAAAAATCTCCATTTGAGATCTCATTTTGAGATATCGAGATGAGTAATTCTAACATTAAAAAGTCTTTATATAAAAGAGAAATAACATGCCAAATAAATAAATAATAAAAAAATATACAAAAACCACCTATTTCCTAAAATGTCCAATAAAAGCGAAGTCTTTATCAAAACGTTGTATATAAAACACAATATTTATTTTAACACATTTATTTATCAAACATTTTTTTATCGAAACTAACTAAATTATTAATTTTATCTAAATTGGTATGACTAATGTCATAGTTTTGATATTTTATAAGATCTGTATAAAAAAAATTTATAAGTAAACGTGGAACACAATTTTTAGATTAAATTTTTAGAAAATATGATCTCTGTAATTCTTTTTATGTCGTTTCTTCGAAAATATTTAACATGTACGTAACTACAGGGACGTTAAAAAATTTATATGCGCATATATAAATATCGTATCGTTCCGGCACACAACTACTTGGAAAACCGATATCAAGCCATGTGCACTCCACACGAGATGACGTCACGTCGAAGCATCTCGCGGTAGTGACGCCGCGATCGAGATGCATGCATGCATGCGTGGGCGGTGATGACGCAATATCGAAAATTCGCTGTATGTAAGCCGAGGGGAAAAGTCGCGTGGGCGCCACGTGCTCTTTCGTGATTCGTGACGTCACACGGGGGTAAAATCATGGTCACCATGGCGACTCGGGCGGTCTCTTCTCCGTTTCCCCGCCGGACGCCCACGAGGTTTAAACTTCCGCCGTGCGGTGCGAACGTTACGCCCTGTTTGACGGGTAAAGGTGGGTGTTGCGGTAGGTCCGGGATAAAAGTCCGAAAATAGCAACAGGTACACGTTACAAAGCGAAAAACTTCGCGCAAGGCGTTTTTTTTTTTTTTTTTATATACGACACACAGCGCGTCATTGCACCACGATGGATAACTGGTTCATACGAAGGGTCTCGAAGAGTCTCGCAATGTTTGTTTCATGCAACATGCACCGGTAACCTCATCGAACATAATGCACTTTTATTATTTTCATGTGATACACCTCATGTCATGCTCGAGGAACTTATCGATTGATTTAGAAATGAAATAAAAATCTCGTAAAACTCGTTTGAAAAAAAAAACAAAAGAGTAGAGCCACGTTACGTAACGAGTATGTAAAAAAGAAATTCAATTCTAATTAGCGACAAATTGAATTCCAATTAGTTAGATTGCGCTTGATCGTGAGTGATTTTTCCTCGATATAGTCATGCGTGAAAGAAAACAGTCTACCTACTACTAGCCCACTACTCGAGCCGACTAAACAGCTTAGAAAAATCTTTTTCTCCTTCGTTTGACATAGGAGATTATGTATTTTAGATAAAACTTGTATAGGCTGCATAGCTGGCGTCACACGCTATGTTACGCACAGCTTGTGTCGGTTAAACTTTTCTCTTTATTCCCTAACCTAGAACACCAGAAAAAAAAGGTAGAGCGACCATTAAGTCTATTAAGTGGGAAGGTCCGAAAGAGAGACTTGCGAAGGCCATCCATTTTAAAGAGAACGAAGGGAACGAAAAGCCGGAAAGGAATATTACCGACATTACAATGTTGGAAGCGACGATTGTTTGCGATAGTTTACAATAAACGCTTTAATGTGTGTGACTATAACGCGTGACGCGGGTATTATGTTGTCACGACGTCGCTATTCACTTCTTTGAAGTAAAGTTACGTTTCTTACATCCTTGGAACAATAAGAGAAAAAAAAACTGTCGGTTCTTACAATTTTCGTATGCAAATTTGTGCCGAATCTTGAAACAAAGAAATCAAAATACATCGGTGCTTCGTCAATTTTTTTTTTTTTTTTTTTTTTTTTTTTTTGACAATTCTTTCACCGCATTTTACGATATACAAGCGAACGAATCTTCTAATCTGTTCTTTTCTTTTGCAATCGGAACTATCCTTTGCAAGCGGCACAGACTCGTCTGACGAGTTTCGCCATAGCGTATATATATACATATATCGAGATGCATCTGTAAAAGGTATTGGTTTGAAATCCGGTATTCAACATGATAATTTCAGGACTCGAGCGCAGGATACGAAATTTAAAAAAAAAAAAAAAAAAACACATTTTGACCATTCCAGTAGAATATTGTTTAAACATTATCGTGTAAGCGATATTTCACAGTATATATATATATATATTGTGGAAATGTCAAAGATAACCAAGTTAAATGTTTTAATCAATAATGCGCATTCACACATTGCATTTTAATTGAAAGAGAGAGAGAGAG
>QVNW01000641.1:0-57256 GCA_014825475.1 Pseudomyrmex flavicornis | reverse complement strand
GCGATATCTCGATCGCGTCAATTGTCAGATCGAAGAATATATTCTCGAAATAATATCAATGAATATTCATCTATCGATAACGCAATTTACCTTGTCACGACTTTTCGATTTTGCTCTCTTATAACATCAGAGTAGATCTCAAGATTTATTGAACTTAACGTTAAAAAATTTCGAGTATTAATTTTTTCCGTATCGAGAAAATGACTAAGAATGAACGTAACACCGCGACTGGCCGCAGCGCCATGACGTAACGCGGTGTGTGTGCGCTACGGTAGCGCGGCTTCGCGTCTACATCTCGTCATCGCTTCTCCAACTTCGCGTCGTGTGTGACAACCGGTCATTAATAATGTCTACCTGCGCGCTCCTTTAGCACCGAGGGGAATACGTGCACCATCGGCGTTGGCCGCGTCGGCGACCATTTCTAGAGGTACGTTTAAAATCGCGGCTTCTGTGTGCGTAATGCGGTGGATGCATGCGCCTTCGGTCGTCGGTTTGTCCGACTCTTGACTCGATTTCGCGACCGCAACTCTCTCGGGGAAGATATATCTCTCCCCGACCGCTCTCCCGGGAGGGAGAGTCTCCCTCGCTCTCTTCTCTTCAATCGCGCGGTCCTTCTCGCCCGTTCCCTGAAGCCGGTGTGTGTGCACGCGGATTCTCTCCCTTCTGCCTCCGCGGACGATCGGGGCCCTTGCCAAATGGGGGGGAGAACAGGGGGATAGCAGAGAGACCCCGCGTCGCGGAGACAACATAAAGATTTAAGGCTGGGAGATGCGCCAATAAACATGCTGCGCCCCTGCCGCAGTCAACTCGCGCGCTTCTCCGCTCTGTTCCGTTTCATTCGGTTCCGCTCTCGCCGTTCTGTTCTGTTCGCCTTCTGCTCCTCACGGTTCTGCTCCCGGCAGCCACCGCACATATGCACGTCGCAGCAGCGCGACATGTACGCAGAATGCATACAGGGTGTCTCATCTCGAGCCGTTTTGACTATTTTTTTTTTTTTTAATATGTAACACATTTAATGCGTAACACATTTTTCTACATTTTGAATTTTTGTTCTAAATTAATATTCTTAATTCTCTTCATTGTGGTAACTGGTTTATTGTAGTTAAATTGTTTGCAACAGAGTTCAAGCTCTCTTCTCGGCCGCACATTGGTTTCAAAGTTAATCAGATAGATCTTCCGTATCATGTGCAAGGAACTAACACTAAAGAAATACACTTTTAATTTTATAATGAATTCGGTTTGATTGTTGTGTTAAGTCGAATTAATGCTAGGCCTGTTGATCTAACGATTCGTTTGATTTTCAGCGAGCGAATCTCGACGACGTTTGCGAGAGGTAAAGTCCGAAAGAAGCGGTTCTCCGGATAACGAGATGCGGGTACACCTGCCAGGCTGTTGGTTTGTTCAGCTCCGGCGGACGCGCTTTCGCACACGGCGGAAATAAAAGCTTTCAATACACGAAAGGACGATCGTATACCGCGAAAGTAGTAGATCGGGACGTTGGTCGAGCAAAGCGACAAGGGACTTGAGAACTGGGCCCACTTGCCGGTGCTTGCTGCTACTCTCTTCTGTCTTTCTCTTTCTCACTCTTCTCTTTCTCTCTGCTCTCAGAGGCCCCCCCGACTTATTTATTCCTTTCTCCGCCGCTGGCTCCCTTTCTTCCTCGACTTCTTCTTTATTTCTGTCCTTTTGCCCGTTTTCTGCTTCCGCAAACGACAGCCGCTTATTTATACCCCGTCTTTGCATCGTGCGGGAGAGACCGAGCGAGGGTGCTTTTGCGTTTACTCGCTACTGCCGAGTTGCTGTTGTTGCTGCTGCTGTTGCCGCCGATTCTCGTTTCGATTCCTTTTCTTCACTCTTTCTCTCTCTCTCTTCTTCCTTTCTGCTCTTTTTGTACACATCTTCGGTCGCGCGTATCTCTTCCTCATTTCCTTTCGAACCATAAAGCGGATCAGCGACGAGGCGCGCACTTTGCTGCCGCGACACCGCGAGATGCGGTCGCGGACGTGAAGAGCAATTCCGCATCACTTGTCGACACGGAATCGCGGGCAGGCAGGTCTATATTATGCGCGTCAGTACGTATAGACCGTCTTCTCGTCGCTTTTCTGTTGAGATTCCTAGTGAAGAATCTATGCTACTGTCGTTAAGCGAAACAATTAAGCGAAACAAGCCGCGATGACGGCAACTCGCTGTAACGCTCAAGATGAAAGAACCGGTCGAGATATTTATCTTCTTCGTGCGATCGTTTTCCGGGGATAAATTTCGGATCAAACTCGGGTTACTCTTAACTCTCCGATCCGAACGATCTCTCATCCTGAATTAGACGGGACCCGATCAGATTCTGGCACGGTGAAGGGTATACCGAACACCACGGACATGTCTGTTCGCGACAAAAGCGGAGGCCGAGAGCGAGGGAGAGGCCTCCGAAACAAATAAATGCTGAAAAGAGGAACAAAACCGACATTATGTGGCATTAACATACAAAGTATGTCAGACTCGCGATCCGCAGGCATAACATAGTATCGCAGTGTTCGCATACCCCTGCTTCTCAGCGGCCGCGTGTAAGAGAGAAAGAGTGAGAAAGAGGGGAAAAAAGAAATGAAGCGAATACGTGTATTCGAAAGAGAGAGAACGAGGGAGGAAAGAGCCGCCGAGCGCGCGGAATGGAGCGAAGGACGAAGAGAGTAGAATGATGAACGCGGTAAAGTGTGCATGTGCGTCTCGGCGACAAGGACGAAAAAGGGAACGGAAAGGCAGTAGCGGATTTGTTTAAATAAACATGCGCGGGAAATATGCACACATGCTCTTTCTGTAGATCTTTCAGATCTAATCGCACGCTCGCACGTTGATTCTGTAACAAATTACTTATTCCGTAACGTATACATACAAACACACATACACACACACACATACATTCCCAGAATAATGTCATGTTTTTTTTACAAATTATAAATAAAATATTTTAGTAGATGTTACAAACGATGTCCTGATTTCAGGGTGTTAATTGTATCAATAAGTTTTCTAAAGCAAATTAATTTCCTTTATCGGTTTTTCGATAAATCCGCTACTGACGAAAGAAAGAGAGGAGAGCATTTACGTCGTCCTCTGGTCCTCCGAAGATCCCGGTCCCATCGTTTCGTTCCTCTTCGCAGTATATGTGTGTGGTGCCACGCGGTGCGGCTTAACGCAAAAGGGCTCACCGGGAGCGGGGAAAAGAGCAACGCAGTGGAGTAGCAGAACGGAAAGGGAAAAGATCCGAGAAGGCAGAGCGGCGCAAAGCGCGGTGGCAAAGGGAAAAAACGAAGTGTATATATCGGGGCCGGTCTACGACGACGACGGCGGCGACGCCGAGGACACACACACGCACACACAAAAAGAAGGATTCTCCTCCGGTGTCACCGCCGGTGTAGCCGATCCGAAGTTTGCCGGATCGGCTACCGCTAGCGAGGGCTGCGAACTGCTCAAAAAGAACGTTGTCGTTTCTTCTTTAAAAAACTCACAATTTTCTATTCTCACACAAAACGTCTTATTTCTCATACAGAAATTTAAATGCAAATACACAGAATTACAAGGTTACACATTACTGTGCGTTCATGTTTTGTTTTTCAAATATTTCTGAATTCCGACGCGATCGTGTTTATATCCAACGCTACCCGATAGTTCCGCATCACTTTTGCGAGTTTCACGTTTTGGTCTTATACGTTAGCTATTAGCGAAAATTTATACGCGCGCCATACGCTCTATTTTACGACGCATTTAAGAAACATTTTTTTTTTTTTTTTTTTTTATCTTGAGTGAAATATTCATACACACACATCTCTCTCTCGATCAATATTTGCGGCAATATATATTTCTTCAATAATTTACATTTTTTAAATATCTAATGATAATTGTATAATTAAGTTGGTAACGTCTACTGAGACAAAGTATAACTGCTCTTATAGTAAACTGCTTCTATATAAAAATGCAAAAGTTTACAAAAGCTCGTGAGATCTCTAACGATACGAACGTAAAAAGTAAGGCACATCTAAAATATAATTGTTACAACACGTGTGATGATAATAATAATAATAATAATAATAATAATAAATATATACATGAATTCAAAATGCTAATAATAAGAAAAAGCCTAATGATTTCGATTTTTATGTAAAATATATCGCATTATGTATATAATAAAAAATAATATGAAACTATGTATAGGTTGTATATGTGTATACCAGACACACACATTGTACCATATCAATTCGTATACTATACAACAGACGTAAATCTAGCAATACTATTAACGTTAAGGTTGAACATTTGGCTTTTTAATGTGCAATAAGTATCCCTTTGACAATAATATCCCACGACATTTTAAGTAGACCTGATATTTTAGCAGCCAGTGCAAGGCGGCAGTGCTGCCGAATATATCCTCTAACACTTCTTGAGGAAGTATTTCTATTTGAAGGAATGGAACAAAAACGTGTGTTATGGTTAATAACGTTGTAAAAAATCGAAAATCACATTAATGTCTTTTAAGCTTGTAAAATCTTTCTTTTTCTTTGTAAAATCATTAGGATTAGAAAAAGATATTTACCAGCTGGATCACTGTGTGTTAGTAATTGAATGTCATTTTGCTTAGTGAATTCTTGCAAGGCTGGCGGCACCACACAACAGGCAGTTAAATTAATTTGTACTATATTTGGCTTTACCTGCAAAAAATACATATATTCGGCATTACATTAGTTTGACGCACTGAATGAAATTTACATACATTACTTCGCACAGATGATTCATCCTTACCTCAGCCCAGTGGAATAGATCTGTGAACGTGGTAGTGTTAATGTCGCTCAATCCGACGCTAAACAATTTGCCGGCTTTTACATATTCCTCTACCACAGACCATATTTGTTTCAATGACGACAACGTATCCTCTGAGTCCTTATCCCAAGTTTTGTAAGCTATTACTAAAGATTCTATGGTATTTGTATGTAGTGCTTTAAATGCTATTTAAAAAAAAGGTAAAAGATATAATAGAAATTTATTGAAAAATATATCGTTACAATTACAGCCAACAATACCTTGGTCCAATGCTTCTTTCAATAAATCAACATTAGGCGAGGAAATAAATACTTTAGTAGTAATCTTCAAATCTTTCCTGTCAACATCCTGCATACCTGTATCTTCCTTTCCATTAATCTATATAATAAATAATTAATATAAACACAAATCAAGAACAAACAAAGAAGAAACAATTGGTTTTTTGGTCTCATTAGCAGTACAACTGAAAATAGATGTTTAAATGGCAGGATGGATTCTGCTTTTTAACATTTATGAAATAAAACATCTATTTTCAGTTATGAATCACAAACGTTCACACGTTTATCTTCAGGATACGCACATATCCACGAATACATACAAAATCATTAGAAATCTATACGCACAACTGTCGCACCGTCTCCCCTGTTCTGTTCATCCTTTAAGATAATTTTCAACGACTCGGTTAACTGAAACACAGAGTCGACGAGAAATTATAAGAATTTCTTTCGAACAAAAATCTTTCGAGAAAAATCGCATTGCGAACGTTATTACGCGGCATAACCTCAATCTTTATCAGTAAATCAATCTTACTGTGTCATTAATGAAGTGCCAATTATATATGACGTTTATCTTAGAAGGATTGACATGACGCAATAACTGACTGTCAACTGACCTCATCGGTGGTGTTTTGGCTGGCTAAATGCTTCGCCTCGCTCAGGGAAAGTATGTTCCCGGTGTTGACAAGCAAATCGCGCGAAGGCATATTCGGCGAGCTTACACGAATTTCTCACGACAAGTCCGGCTTGTCGGGAAATAATGCGAGCATTTATACGCTCGTGCCGTGCTGTGATGTCATCGATCGTGACTCTACGATTTATCCGCGGAAAAACTGTATAAACGGTTCCATGAGAATACTCTATCATGTGATGTAATCTTGCGTTACGCCTATTTGCACGGAGATTGTACGTGTACTCGCAATTATCTATTATTACCATTTTAATTTTCTGTAACTCTTAAAAACATTTTTGAATATAATTATAATACATGACACGCGTGTTTGCAAAATTATTTGAAGAAATAAGAAAATACAAAGAAAAATACAACTTACGTATATGACTTCGACTTACATAAATCGTCGTTATATTTCAAGATGAAATTTATTACCTTTGTAACACAAAAAGCGATGAAGCGTTACTGTTTTTTGAATACAAATTTTCTTCGATATTTGAAAACCTTATTATTTTTCGCAGTTATTAACAAACTGAAGTACAAAATTTTGTCGCAATACGCAAATGTTTTTAAAATCCTATTTTGAATCTTATACGTTTTGCTGTCTTGTGTGTATTTACATTATGATTTATAAAATTAATCTCAGAACTAAATACGAGAGACTGAAGTAGCCGAACGCAACATTGTTCGGATCAAAATTCAATGTTGGTGCAAATCGGAAGGTGGTTGATAGAAAGAACCACCGCGAGTTTGCTATACTGGAGTTTACATACTTCGTGGTGGCACGCATTAAATGCTAATAAACACAACAATACACACTTCCAATCATTTTTGCTTGTCATTTAGGCGATAGTATATCACCTGGTTGTCTCACGCGACGTATCAGCTAGAAAGATAATCCGAGAAACTTCGTGAAAATGCCTATCGATATTGCCTCGTACGGATACGCCGCTTTAGTAGCTGGTGGCGGAATATTAGGTTACGTGAAGTCAAGTGAGTTTAAGAAGATCAACCAGGTTTTGCTATCGCACGCAATAAATTTTACGTGTCAATCAAATCTTTGATGTTTTATGCGCGCAAAGAATCCACAGGTCCTGTCATCTTGTATTTGTATGCCGCAGATTCTATTCCTTCCTTGGCAGCCGGTCTTCTCTTTGGATCTATTCTGGGCTATGGAGCTTATCAGATATCTCAGGATCAAAAAAACATAGCAGTTTTTGCAGGAGCCAGTTCGGTTCTTGGGGGTATGATGGGATTTCGATATTATCACAGTGGTAAACTCATGCCAGCTGGAATGCTTGCTGTATTCAGGTATATATCTTTTGCTGTCTGTTAAAAAGATAAGTTATGTAAGAAGATAAAGAAGAGCATTTGTGCATACTTTTTTTTCTTAAGTTTGCAAAGAAAAAATGCGATGTTTGCGCAAGTGTTTGGTTTTGTTGAACCAAATAGTTTTGTATTTGTTGTAGCAAATGCGTGACATAATATGCAACTCTGACGTCAATGTTTTTGTGTGCACTATATGTTGTAAAAGATTCTCTGAAGAAAAAGATAATGCACAAATTACCTTATTATTTATTGTATTATAAAAATCAACTATTTATACAATGTTATTAATACTAGAAATGTGTATAATGTTTAGTACTCTCATGGTCATAAGGACAGTTGTCAGGTATTTTGGTGATGCGCCACTACACACAAGAATACAGTGAACAAAATCTTTGTGAAAATTAGAAGTATGTTGCATTTATATTAATTTTAATATTATTGGGTGCGAAGAAGAACAAAATATACATATAATTGAGAGGTATAAATAAAATTTGTAGATTTAATATATGTTGCGTTATAAAATTTTACCAATGTGTGCAATTTGCGTTGGAATTTAAATTACATGCGCAAACGCAATGAGAACAGCCTCCGTTATTTCACCTTACCGTGCGCATAGATGGCAGTAGTTGTCTAATCCTTATACAGCTGCGTTCCAAAATCGTGTCTGCCGAATAGCGTTTGAATCAATCGATGACTAATCGGGTGAGCATAAATTTATAAAGCATAAAAGAACCAGTGAGATTGATCAGTTTCAACGGAATTAAAATAAACTCGAATATTGCAAAGCGAATCTCTTGCAATACTTAAATATGACTTTATGATTTTTATGTTGCGCGAACCAATGAAAACGTTTTGAAGTGACTCAATAGTATTATTTAAGTCTCGTGCATAAGAAGCCATATAAATATAATAAATAATCAAACGGTAAGGTACAGTGCCAATATCGAAAGTAATAATTTGCCTGGTTCAACGTGTCTTTTGCGAAAAACGCATAGCCGTTCTTTCATAGCAGTTAATATTCTATCTTTTCTTTTGTGGAAGACGCGCGTGAACACGTTGCAACTTGTAAATGGAGAAAAGACTCTCTTCGACACAGCTACGTTGCGTTAATTGAGACAATCCTGCCGGTAATTTCCGGAAGTGCCGTTCCTTTTTGGAACGCATCGCACCACTATCTCGCCCTTGTGTAAATAGATTAAATTATCATTATTAAATATATATAATTGAATAACACGTATTCCGATTTCTTGCAGTTTAAACGTTCACTGCTTGTCACGACAATCTGTAACTCGGATCTGATTTTTTTTCAAATTGGTAAGATAACACTCTTATTTGAACAGTCGATTTTCGTGCGACACAAATTGATCTCTCATTCTCGCTACGTGTAAAGTGCATAAAGAAATGCATTGTCGTTCTTGCGATCGTTTTATATCTTGCGTTGAAGGTTAAGTTTCACCGTTCTCCGGTGCGTCAGTACCTAGTTGCGAGAAATAGAATGTAGCTGTGTATTGCGAAGTGAACGAAAATACATGTGCTTCTTTTTCTATTCTTTGTTTTGCAGCTCGTTCTTTTTTTCACCTTAGAATTTATTATTTCATTGTGTGTCCATACTTGTTAAATAACTCTGTATCTGAAATTTGGTATTAATTGTACATTAATTTTTCTTATTTCAGGAATATGAAATGGCAAGAATAGTAGCGTGTATTGTATTAATTTATTTGAGTGCATGTTGTAATATATTGAACGCAAACGAAAATGACAACAATGTCAGTGACGAAATACAGAAACCACCTTACAAAAGTCCAAAGCCTGAGGGTTATGCTTACTTAGCAGAAGACTTTGACAATGAAGAAAAATTTAAGAATACGTGGATATTATCGGAAGCAAAGAAGAACGATATCGATGATGACATCGCCAAATACGATGGTTATTAGAATTTTCTTTCGCAAGATACTTTATTACGCCACCTTAATTTAACAATATTTAAAGTCAAAACTTTTTGGTTGTATTAATAGGAATTTGGTCCATTGAAGAACTGAAGAGACACGCCGAGAAAGGAGATTTAGGATTAGTGCTTAAGAGCCAAGCTAGGCATGCTGCTATTTCTTCTATGTTAGATAAGCCTTTTTATTTTGAAGATAAGCCCTTAATTGTACAATATGAAGTTAATTTTCAAGAAGGTCAGGATTGCGGTGGTGCCTATCTTAAATTGCTCACATTAGACGAGGAATCTGGAGACTTAAAGCAGTTTCACGATAAAACACCATATACCATAATGTTTGGGCCTGATAAATGTGGCAATGATCATACGGTATTGTATCAATGCACATTGTTTCTTTTCAATTTTTACATTGATATATAAGTATGTATTGTTTGGTTTTTTTTAAATATATTTTCAGCTTCATTTTATATTCCGACACAAAAATCCACTGAACGACACGATTACAGAGAAACATTGTAAGAAGTCGAAAGATCGGCTAGAAAATTATTTCACAGACAAAATCCCACATTTGTATACTCTAATCGTACGGCCTGATAATAGTTACGAGATCAAAGTAGATAATAAAGTCCTAAATTCGGGCTCGTTGTTAGACGATTTCGTTCCTCCCGTAAATCCGCCTCTGGAAATAGAAGATCCCGACGACAAACAGCCCGAGGATTGGGACGACAGAGAAAAGATCCCTGACCCGTTGGCGGAGAAACCCGAGGATTGGGATGAGGATGCCCCGGCTCAGATAGTCGACGAGGAGGACGTTATGCCTGAAGGATGGCTCGAGGACGAACCACCCATGATACCAAATCCGGACGCAATCAAGCCCGATGATTGGGACGTCGAGATGGACGGAGAATGGGAACCTGAGGAAATACCAAATCCGAAGTGCGCGGATGCTCCCGGTTGTGGCCCGTACAAGCAAAGAATGAAGAAAAATCCACGATATAAAGGAAAATGGTTGGCGCCGCTCGTCAACAATCCCGATTACAAGGGGAAATGGAAACCTAGACTGATACACAACCCTGATTATTACAACGATGAGCATCCATTTAGGATGCAACCAATTGTAAGTAAAAACTATTGAGCTATATGAGAGTAATTATGATCATGTACAATAAATTAGTGAAAAACGTGTAGATGGCTGTTGGTTTCGAACTGTGGTCCATGTCTCCCGATATATACTTTGACAATCTGATTATCATAGACGACGAGGAAGTTGCAAGAAAGTGGGCGGCTGATACTTTCGAAGTTCGACGTGATAAAATTACCGAAGAAACTGTAAGTATTTTTCCATCGGTAATTTAGACAATTCGCCGTTCTCGGTAACACAACTTGTACCGTTCACAATAGAAGTATGATAAAGATAAATCTAAAGTTTTCATCATCTTTCTTCCGAATGTGAAACTTTGAATACTGATGTTGGATGATTCTTTACGTTAGTATGGATTGTAATGCGTAGGAATCTACGTGGGGACGAATGATGAAAGCAATGAAGTATAAGCCAGGCTGGTGGGCACTTTACTTCGTGTATTGTGCCATACCAGTTGTCGCTTACATCTGGTATTTGTGCAAACGAGCGCGTGAGGTATAATAATCGCGTAGACAAGTAAAGATGAAAAATACACGAAACGTTAGAAGTGCTTGCTTGATGACGCATTAGAGCAAATTATCGTATACGCAAGTGCCAATAATGTATATTACACAAAATATATGTGTATAAAAGTGTACTTTATATTAGAGAATTTTTAATAAGCTATTTATAGTGTAATGTCATTGTCAAATTGTAAAAATCGTTCATCTACTTTCTGTAAGAAAGAAATTCTCTTTAATCAAGGATTAATAATGATCCTTAAACTCTGTATGCAGTTTCGCATAATAAGTTGTATAACGTGTATGTAGCATTCTTCATAATGTAGCATTTTATCTGATACAGAAAACTATATTCCAACGAATCGTGTCCTTCACTGCGGCTAATCCATGGGTATGGGGAGTATACGTTTTAGTAATTGCATTACTTGTAACGCTGCTACTGTACTATTGCTGCTTTAACAAAGAGGTAACGTTTGTTTAAAATACATATATATAATGAGCCAAGTATTTTCACATCGCAAAAGTAAAATAGTTCATAACCTTTCTGTTATTTGAAGGTGATTTCTAAAGTAAATATTTTGTGCTTTTGTATACACACACACACACACACGTAATAATTATTTGCTCGTTATTTCTATCTATGCAAGTAACAGAAAATTTAATTATCACTGTCTAAAAAATATCAGGATCCATCGGATCTCAAGGAAGAAGATTTCACAGGAAAAATACCTTTAGGAATAAGCGACGATATAGGCAAAGTGGAGGATGAGAATGAATCTGAAAATCCTGCCGACCAAGGAGTCGCTATAGAAGAAGTAGAAGACACAGAGAAAGAGACTGGAACTGACAAAATAATCGAAAGTGATAAGGTCAGTAATAAAAAAAAAAAAAACTAAAGTATCTCGCAGTAGTTATCTGTAATCTGAAATTTCTATAATATGCAAATAATGCATATTTTTTTTTTTAATTTTATTTACACTTCTAACAATTCTCCGTCATGAAAACGCGCGTGGTTGTTTACAGGATGCGTTGATCGGTGGCGAAGGCCCACGACGAAGAAAACCAAATAAATAGTGAAGCAAAAAACTTATAAAATTATAAAAGAAAATTATTATATCGCTGATATTTACGTAATATACTGTCACATTCCACATTACACTTGCCACTGTGGATAGTAGGGTTACCAAAACACTAGCAAATTCAGTCACTACATGTGATCAATAGTATTTATTCTTATCATCTATAAGGATACTTTTAACTTCGTATATATATATATATATATATACACATATAAGTTTTCGTCAGTATATCTATATTTAAACGAATTATTCTCAGATTATATGCTTTTTCGTATAACGAGTGATGTGTGACGCAGCTGTACTTGGAAATTTGCACGAGTGCTGTCCATAAAACGAACAATGCCTTAATAACGTATAGTATTTGTATTTTTGGTTATGACGTAAAAAAAAAGGAAAAACGTTACAAGCGTCGAACACGCCGAATTTACTCGGTTTGATGTCACAAATCGGATATATTAGAGATAGTGAAGAAATCAAGGAGTTATGAATGTATCATGTGAATGCAAGATTCATCGTATCATGTGAGAATCAAAGATTTACAAGATATAATCGTTACGTGTACTTTTCGATTGCTATGGTGAAATCAAATCTAATTGCAACACATGTATTAAAAAAAAAAAAAAAAAAAAAAAACCAGTTCTCATTTCTCTGTTATTTAATAAATAATAAATATGTTTGTTATTTAAACAAAAAATTATTTTAATAATGAATATATTTAACTGTTTTTCTAACTAGTTACAAAATTATGTAAAAAAAATGCAGCTAATATAAGTTTTTAAAGCCATTAATATGCAACAGCGGCATTTATCACTGACCGTACCATAGTAGTTGATAATTAATGATTCGTCGTTATTATTATTACTTATTTGGTGTACTCACGAATGTTGATGTGTTTATTTAAGTTAAGCGAACAAGAGTTCATATGGTATATTTGTGTAATCAGGTACTATGTTGTTTGTATTGACCGTGAAATAAAATTCAAATAGAAAAGTTAACTACATAAGATTGAAATAATATCATGTTTTTTTTTTTTGTGTAATGCTACATTTCGTCTTTGTTCAGTCTATGTAATAGACACAATGTGTACAAATAATTGCAAATAGCCGGCATTAAATTGAAATGCGCATTCAGGGACTAGTGGCAGATATGCCTGAACTCTGATAGCACGATTTGCACGTGGGAACAGCACGCTGCGACAGATGTCCCGGTAGCTTTGTATGCATTGCCATGCATCTCATACATAACACGTCGCCGCATGACCAACAATGGTGCTGAAAAAAATTAATAGAAATGAAAACAAATGAACTGACTGAAATTCAGTACGAGTCAAATGCGCTTGTCGAATACGCACTTTTTTGTTAAAAGCATCGAACGTGGTCGAGCATCCGCATTCTTCCATGTTTCGCGACGATTTCCAGTCTAAAGCTACGGTCTTCAATTCATTTTCCAATTGATTTACTTTCATCTTGAGTTTCGCCTTTTCATCGTGATTCGCGCTGTCTATTATAGTCTCCGACAGAGTCTCTTTCATAAATTTGTTATCGAATTTATGCTTTCCCTTCTTTTGAGCATTATTTGTATCTAAAAGTTGTCCCAAAGAATTGACTCGCTAAAACCGGAAAAAAATCAATCATATAAGTATGACGAACAAAATTATATTCGGCATAGTTTTGGTGAAACTTCAAATATTTTTCTATTTTTTTTAAATTAAAATATTAGATACTTTTAGCAGAAGTTTCACATGATCCTCTAAAGAGCTCGTGTGATCGTGAATTGTCAAAAGTAGGTCTCCACATATCTCTCTAGGATGTATTCCGTTCTCAAATCTGAAGTACAAGCCTCTCCAGAGACTGAAAGTAAAATCGAATTAGCTTGAGTTGTACGACTAGTACAGACTAAAAATTTGATCAAAAGCATTGTATGTAAGCTATGTATTTATTACACAATAGCTTGTGGCGCCAATTTAGGTTGAAGAACGTCAGCGGAATCCTCGTTACTGTAACGATTACACCTATAGATTGGATTTATATATTCGTTCGTATTGTTCGCTAAATAGCCCCACAATGAATAAGTTCGCTCGGGTAATCTAAGAAAAACAATCTGAACAATAATTCTCTTGATTTCATCGTAATTTTGTCTTTTATCGCAAAAGAAGAGATCGAGCGACGTAATAATACCTTAAAATCTGCCTCTCCTTTTCCGAGTTTCCGATGAATGTACCGTGTTGGCAACTATGTACATGATCGTGTAACGTTAAGAGAAAATATTCGTTGAATTGAAATTTGTTCGGACACTGTTGCAGCAACTGGTACGTCGCGTCTATGAACTGCGTAAATATCGGCGCGAGTTCTTTGCCGTCGCTACTGACGTAGCCGCAACGATCGCTAAATTTGTGACCGAACGATAGCCAGTCCTTTTCTATTAACGCCTTGAAAAAGAATAAGCAAAGAATAGTTCGTAACGAGAATTTAATTATTAAATTTAAGTATTATTTAAACGCTTTTTATTGCACTCACTTGAAAGCCTTGGATAGTTCTGTAAAATGGATCTAATAGCAACGCAGCTAGAGAGCAAACTTGCGCGGTGCGATCCCAGCCGTCGCTGCAATGCACAACTACGCTTACGCCGTTTGAAACTGCTCGCGCGATGAACCAAGCGGTTTCCAGGATCGTACGAATGTGTTTTAGCCAACCGCTGCTTTCTAGGCCGTTCAAAAATGCGCTCATGGAACTCGATCTTTGTACTAGATTCGAATATAAACGACAATTTAACAACAGAAACATTTTGACACCGCCCGTGTCAAAGATGTTAAAAAGTGCTTGTACTTACGGTCCAAAAGTTTACTTAAACTTGTTCTCATTACATGAATATTTTCAATTCCAAAGAAGTGAAATTTGATATTATCGTAAAAATTTTCATTCTCATATCCCTTTCCCGCGGCTCTATTGGCAAAGGCATTAATCTGTCCCAACATTATCAAAAGTGAGATTAGATAAAAAATTTAGTTTTTCTAAATACTGACATATCCAATGTGTGTGTCATATCAGGAGAGAACACTCACCCGCGGTCTAGTATCGACAACATACATATACTTTGAATTAGGATTTGTACACAGTATATTATACATCATTTGTTCGTCCTCAGGGCATCTCGCACTAAATCCTGAAAGTGGTTGACTACAGCGACAAATGGCAGCCTGTGGAAAATCACAATTTATATTCGCAGTTTAGAAAAAAATCTTAAACAATCAGTTTATTTAAATTAGAACTCGTTTCCGAACCTTGTTCGAATGCAAATATGTTAAAACTGGCAGTCTTCCTCTGCTTCTAAACTTTGCACTGCCCCACAGAATATTGTTAGTACATGTACTAGGAACATATAAGTACCTCGGATAAGTATTGCAAAGCTGAAAGAATATAAGTGGTTTTAAAAAAAAAAAAAAAAAAAAAAAAAAAAAAAAAAAAAAAAAAAAAAAAAACAAAATAGGAAAACACAATGCTCTTACCTCATAATTAGTATTTAAATATGAGAGCGACCATTCCTCGTTTGGGACACCTTGGCGTTGAAATTCACTTTGTACATTGAAGAAATTCCATCCTGCGTGCTGAGGTAATGTGTCTTCGCTTTCCTGATAACGAAAGCAATACAAGTCCTCTACACTGGCTGCAATAAAAAGATAACAATGAGAAGAAACACAAATGTAAATCTTAAATATATTTTTAATAAAAGGAAACAATGTAAACACATGTGTAAGTTTCTATTTACCTGGACAGGACAATTTTAATAATGTAAGATAAATCTCATGGCAATCACGTTCCTTTGGAACAACAAATGTGACGATAAAAAAGTGTTTGCACTTAATAAATAATGGCGATCCGGTTGTTGTCAATGGCTGTTTCTCTATATTAGCAATGTGAGTATATAATACCTGCAATTAAAACAATTTGACACAAAAAATGTCTCTTTGCTCACAAAATGTTAATATTATGAATAATATTTGAGTATACACTTGTGTAATGTATTATTTACCCATATTTTCTTTTTACCACTTCTTTCAACGAAGATAAGATGCGTCACTGTCAAATAAAGAGTGCCAATGGAATGATTGTTACTATATTTGTCCAACATTCTCACATTTTCTACCTGCAAACGTATGTTTTCCTGAAAAACTTCCACTATGTATACAAATAAAAATAAACAGATGTTTGCTTAAATGCTATCATAAATGCACATATTCATAATTGACAAATAAAACACAGCAGTAAATATACATTTTAACGTTTTAGATAATTTTACATAAAATAAAAAAAAATAAAATCATAAATATATCACAGTTAGAAAATTGTTTAGTACCTTGGGAATCCTTATTTGCTCCATGTTTCTCTCTATATGTATGTAATAGCCTCTTTAATAATAAATTAGTATAATACAATATGAAATAGTTATATTTTTTATTTATGTAATTCCGCGATGAGATCGAGACGCGCGTATTTTCTATTCGAATTGCACACAGCGTGTTGAGATAATAATAATTTTAATTTTAAGCGTTAATTTAATTTATCGATGTTTTTTTTATCAAATATCTACAAATAATAGGCGAGGTTACTATTTCCATCTCTTTTCTTGCGTGCGACAAGATTGCGATATATGTTATTAAAAAGGCAATATATATGTATATACGAACTGTCACGCCAACTGTCACCTCGATGCCAAATACATATACATATGTCATTAAATACGTCACGTATACGTAGACGTTCGATTCGCGGTTGGAAACACCGAGTCAATTTCACGCTCTCTATCGCATCGCATGGGAAAAATCGGAGCAAACTCCGAATTGGTTTTGGGAGACCTCGTGCGATGGACGCGCGAGTTACAGCTTGTGACGGTATATAAACACATCGATTCATTTTGTAGATAACGCAGACTCGGGTAAATTACTTTATCGAAAGGAATTTCACAATGTGAAGCAATGTGAAGCTTAAACAGTGTAATTGTTAAACATTGTTGTTTTACAAAGAAAATATGGAGAAAACTAATACGGACGATCTGATCTCGAAATTGATCACCAACACGTACGAGGATTTTCACAAAAATATTGTTGAATTCTTGAAAATTGTGAGTATACAATAGTTTTTGGAGATGTATTGTTAGAGATAAGTTGTTATTTATATTAAAGAACAATTTCTCTTATGTGTACAGTATTTTTTAAAAAGATATTCCTTTTTATTTTTCTGAGATTAGTATTGAGATGTCTAATCGAGATTTACATTCTCACTTTGTATATATTTCAGTATGAAAAGAAGACTAATATAGAAGAGTTGAATAATAACTGTTTGCGAGAAAAGTTATGGAAGAAACTGTTTTATTACTTAACAGATCATACTCATGTAGATTGTCATCAACATTGTTTAGCTGCTTTAAGGATACTCAGGTAAATTTACATATACACGTAAATTATATGTGTGTATAATAGTTTTTATATGTGTTTACACATGTTTCATAAGTTTATATAGTTTATTTGTTATATTAAGTTTTATATTCCTCTTTTTGTAAGAAAACAAACATATTTAACACAATATTTACATATGTCTTTCTATGTTTTAGTCGTGACAAGACAAATTTAAATGAGTTAGTTACTGACAATGCAATAAACATAATATTGCAAAATGCAGGCTTGACAAAGATATGTGAAGGAGATCAAATCTCATATACAATTGGTGAGAACAATTAGCAAATCTCTTTCAAAGTGAAGTAGATAGAAACAAATGTGACATAAGGTGATATAAGGTTTTTGTGACAAATGTGATATAAGATTTTTTTAAATAGTTTAATCTCAAAAATTTGAAAAGTTATATGCAGACAAGATTAGGTAATGTCTTAATATATAACCATGCTTGTAATTGCAGTTACAACAGAATCACTAAAGTTACTGTGCAATTTGTTGTTCAACAGTGTGAAAGTACAACAATCGAAAATATTAATATCTTGTTTGCCTCATCTTATTGACCGAATCAAAAGTTACACGAGTAATGTTCCTAATGATATCAAGTTATTTGACATGAGAATATTATTTTTATTGACTGCGTTGAACGCTTCCGCGAGAGATGTAATCAAAACCGATTTGTGCGGTGATGTATATCTCATTAGAATATTAGAGGAATTCATTACACGGAATGAAAATAACAAAACAATTACAACCAAGGTAAAGCAGGTTTAGTATATCACAATAACTGCGATATTTATATAGCTTGACATTTTATGTTTTTCAAATCTACAAATAGTTTCACGTCTCTTCGTTGTTTTCAGACTAAGGAAATATCCGTACTTTGTGAGGTGTTAAAAGTTCTGTTTAATTTGTACATGCGTTCTGATAATATTGGAGACGAGGAGCAAGAAAGATACAAGAATTTAGTCTTAATTTTGTACAAACTATTAACCTTTAAATACTCAACGCCTCAAGACGATCTTGAAAGGTAAAAAAATTAAAAATAATTGTACTGTGATCATATTGGTGCAATATTATATTGTTTGACGAAGTATATCTGTTTATTTTTTTTCAGCAATGTCATTAACTTGCTGACTATAATACCGTATAACTGTTACACATCGATTGTGCAACCTGTCGATCTTCCCGAGGATAACAACAATGTGTATCAAAATATGGATATGAGCGCGATATGCGTTTTACTTAGGTTCCTAAATCAAAGATTAGACTGTAAGACACGTCTGATAGAAAATATCTCTCCAGTGGTTACAGCTCTGGTCAGACTCGTTAAATCGGAGAGAATTATTCGCAAATATGTAAGATTGCAGGTATAGTACTCGGAACCCGTATAAAAATTTATGCTATGTAAAAAGTACAATGTATAACAGTAACAATATAATATTAATTATCCAAATACTCCAGATTTTACCGCCGTTGAAGGATGTGATGACTCGTCCCGAAGTAGGAACGACGTTGAGATCTAAACTATGCAAGCTGTTAACATCGCCTCTCACGGAGTTACGTGACCTGGTTGCAGAACTTCTGTTCGTCCTTTGTAAAGAGAATGGTATTTATATGTTTGTTGTATTAGAAATTGAGAGTTATAATTGTAACGTCTACTTGAAATTTCGTCAATATTTACAGTTAGCCGTATGGTTAAATATACGGGATACGGAAATGCGGCCGGAATGTTTGCCAACAAGGGCCTGTTGGGACGCAGTCAAACGGAAACAATTTATTCTTCCGAATCGGAGGATAGCGACACGGAGGAATATCTAAAATACAAGGAGCAGTAAGTTAAAATTGACAAAAACTGTTTTCCCAGGACAGGATTGTTCTTGAAATTTTATTAACAAACTATTCTCTCTGGTTCAAGAATAAATCCAGTAACCGGATGTTTCGAGCATTCCAAACCGAATCCGCTTGAAGGCATGACGGAAGAGCAAAAAGAATACGAAGCCTTAAAATTAGTAAATCTTGTTGACAAAATGACAAGGTAAATTTTTGCACATGAAACGAACATTAAACTTAATTTATTCGACAAAAATCATGAAGAACACGCAATTCTTGTCTAGGGAAGGAGTCGTGCGCCCCTGCCGTATTGGCGAGGACGGAAAGCCGGCCCCTATAGAGCACGTTCTTGAATTGCAAAATGAATTACCGAAACAACAATATGGTTGCAAAGATTCCGACTCCGAATAGATAAATTTTTAAATAAACATCTACATATATATCTATATATAGAAAAATCTGTATGACTGTATTTATGTTTTTCCGAATAAAAATCTAAATGTAAAACTTTATTAATGAGAGCATCGCAATCTCACAAGATATAAATATTACATCAATGATCAAATTACGCTAATAAACGGAGATTGTTTCGCATAAAATAAATCGGATTTCTGGAGCAAGCAGGACAATAAAGAAACGTTGACTTTTTAGTTGATTACTTTATTGAAAAAGAACAAAGAACAACATTACAAATTAAACAATATATTGGCAGGAAATAAAAAATATATAACAGTTTCCAAAATCACATGAAATATTTTTAAACATTACAATTTTGGTAAAATGTGTTATGTGCTTTGTGAGCATCACAATATATTATTATTGCATTGCAGCCTATGCGCAGACGAGAATGTATATTCCTACACTTCAAATAACTGCATAGTGATATATCTTTGAGAATATCTTAGTATAGGATAGTACAATATGAATTGACAGGTAATAGCAAAATTGAGTTGATATGATCAAGCAATGTATACGATCAACAGAGAACATTTATTTATTTAGTCATTTTTTTTTTAAGGCTAAATCTGTGTCCATCCTATAATAAAATATTTTCAATACATATTTGACAAATATATAAGTATAGCAAATGTCATATCTTTAATTATGTAATACAGTATGTAGATTAAAATATTTTTTTTTCTTTTTTTTTGTAAAAGTGTATATAGATGTGTATACGTATAATACCATAAATTTGAATATATTTTTATATAAAAATGGAACTAAAATTTTTTTATGTAGGTATAAGATAGAAAAAAAGCTGATTTGTCGTAAATAAAAAAAAAAATAATAAAAATAAAAGAGGGAGAGTTAGATCTGTTTACAGATACAGTATGGGAGGGGCGGGGGAGGACTAGCCTTGCGTGACAAACTTTGGAGAAGAGTAAAAATTGTAAAACTCATAGACTAAAATGTTAGACATGTACATATTTGAAATACTTCAAAATATTTAAGCAGTCCAGACGAGACCAGGGAGCATATTTATTTAATATAAAGGCTGAGTAGTTTCTTTCACGAGAACCGATTTGTGTGTACACAGTCGAGATTTTTTTTTTTGGACGTGTGTAACTCTAAAAATAATACGTTACATTACAAGATGACCATGCTTCTTGGCATCTCATTAGCATATAAAAAATATATTGGTATACACGCTCTCCATATTGCATTTACGATTTACCTCTTTTTCGTCAAGTTGTACTATTCTTATACAGTTTACATTTTGAAGTATAAGTGATGTGTTGGAACATTCAAAACCTTTTTGTTTTTGTTTTTGGTTGGTTTCAGAAAGAGTCGTTCTCTATGTAAAATACCAATGGAGGTTTCGGGAAAATATGGTGATTTGTTCTTTACACAACGTATAGAGTAAATTCGCGATATCAGTTCAAAGAGCTATTGCAATATTCTTTGTGTGTGTACAATGTAAGTCGTATATTGTTAAAAAAAAAACAAAAAAAAAAAACAAATGTTCATTCCAGATACAAGACAGAGATATATTTAGTTTATGTGTTAGAGAGATGAAGAAGAAAAATAATACTAAATTAATTTTGCATAGAGAAGAGGGTGATGCAGCAAGGCTAAACTTTTGGTAAAGTGGCAAGCTCTCTCGATGCGCGACAATTGCTAGAGTTTCTTTCTTTTGCTCACACGTTATTCACGTGTAAATAATGTCTTTAAAAAGCCAACAAGAATTTTCATTAAAAGCAAAACTCGATGTCGCTTTACCGTAAAAAGTTTCTCTTGTCAGTCAGCCTCGTGATCACTACTTAAAAATAAGTTGAAAATATGGAGATCACCAAAACGGGTTATTTTATCGAAGGTATGCCTATTTACAAGCTAAGACTTCTCCAGTATACCGGGTTTGGAATGCAACTGTACGTGACGGTGTTTAGTGGTCAATTTGATATGTAAACAAAGTACCTCCAAAAGGAACGATGTGTATGTCGTAATATCCAAAATTAATATTACGTATATGTTGTATACATTAGGGCGATATAGCGAAAGCATTTCTCCACAAACTCACTTTCTCTCTCTCTCTCTCTCTCTTTCTTTCTCTCCCTCTCTCTCAGCCTGTTAAGTAGAGTACATCGAGTAAACTAATGCAAAATAAATAAAGCTAGTGCTGTTTGAGGAATGAAACCAAGTAACAGTATATACGCCATGTAACACGTCTTTCCGCGTTTTCACTTATCATCTAAAGAGATAGAATATATATTAAATATTTGTACTTTAACTGACTAAGCAAGGATTTAATCGTAATTTTTTTTTTTCTTACTCTAAGAACTTCGATACCCACACGACGCGAGAACGCAAAAAAGACGAATAAAATATAAACTTACAAGAAAAAAAAATAAAACAAATATAGAGTAAAAGAGCAATATACACGTTATATATAAATACTCTGATTAGTCTGTGTGTTTTGGCACTAAAGAATTTAACTTTCTATTCCGTGTAAAGTGAAGGATAAAATGATCGACCTTACATTTTGCTTTATTTTGGAATGCAATTAAATCCATTTAAGTAGAATCATCAACACGTCTCTCTCTCAATACTTTGTCATAATCTTTACGAACTAATCATTTTTTTTCTATCTTTTGCACTGAGGTAATATGACAAGCCAACGTATACATAATATTTCGTTGTCATCCCACCTCAAATTGAGTATTTGAAACGAAGAAAAAAAATGACGACAACAAGAAAATTTAAAGCAAAGACAATAAACGAGAAAAGAACACAACTAAAATGCAATGAATAATAAGAAACTGATCTCAATAACGTTTTGCTTTTTTCTTTTCAAATAACAGATATGACTTTACCAAGAAAATTATAAAATAAATTAAACAGGACAATATAATAAATAATACAAATACACGTTTATGGAAGCAGTTCCGTTTTCGTTGAATCACGTTAATACAAAAAAAAAAAAAAATTGTAATAGATCAAAATAGCAAGCTCGTAGCAATACCTGCCGAAAGACACAGGTGTGATCTCTAACGTATCCAAATAAGTAACGCTGCAAACAGCGTCGGAAACAGCCAATCGAACACATAACAGTGCTTGCGTAAAAGTAACAATATATAAGTTCATGTATATAAGACTGCAGAATAAGGAATAAAAATATTGAATTACTTTATAACACATGTTGCATTATATACCCGAGAAATGTCAAAAAATATAAAACAGTACAGCTTAGAATAGTTGCTTAATGAGTTTGACAGTTTGACTTCGTTCAGAAGATGTATAAATATTGTAGATATGAGAGAATTTTTTTGTTTTTTGTTTTCAATCGAATTCAAAATTCTAGATATGTATAAAAAATGTGTAAGCAATCGTTACAAAAATAATGCAAAACGCGCTTTTAACGAACTATATGACGTTTCCTTTGCTTTTGATCATATATAGAGATCTTTCTTTTTTTTTGTAAATTCAAAATTATGTGCACTCTCAAGTTATGAAAAGTACAAACCAAAATAAATTGCACAGAATTTAAGCGTTAATCCACACATCTAAGGTGAAATGAGAGATACAGAGCTGTGTTAATTTTTGCGCACTCTCTGTTTTGAGATAACTCGTTTTTTTTTTGTTACGCTTCTCTTTCATTAATAATCAGCTATATAATGTTAATTGGCCATGCCCTAATCCAATATAGCAAAGTCATATTCTTTTTAGGATTCTAGGAAGACTATGATTAACCGTAGGCTAGAATTCAGTTATATGTCGTGTCATGTGTGTTTATAATCTTATTATTTATATAATTGTATATAGATGTCTCGTTAATGCTTATGAACAGTAAACTTCTTATTGTATACATATATATATATATATATATATATATATGTTTTCTTTTCAAAATCAGGAACATATTTGTGTGTGAGATATAGCAACAATTTTTTTTTCCTCAAGTACACGACATATTTTACGATTGACAAAGTATTGTATCTCACAATTCAGATCATATATATATGTATGTATATATATATATGAAATAGAGCAGCTTAAAGTGTTCGTCTTCCTTAATTTTGTGAAGAAAATTTGTCATCGTAAAATAGTTGGTTTGTAAAACAGCTGGTTTTTTCTTCAAAGCAAAATTTTGAATTAGAAATTTACAACGTTGATTTATTATAAATAAAAAACAGATGACGACTACAAAAACTTATCAAAGAAAACCGCATCGTAATTGAAATTCTCATATAAAAAAAAATTCTTAGTTGTGAGGGTAAGTAAAGTGACAAAAAAAATATAGAGAATTCCGTTTTAAATTATGTCGGAGACAATCTGTGGCACCTAAAAAGGCCTTGGAAGTTTGTATAGCAATAAAAATAGTATACTGCTACGGTGATACACAGAAAACCTATTGCATATTCAAAATATGATTTTTTTTTTCGATTACACCGTCAGTTGTAAAACTGTTTAGTGTGTGAATAAAGTTTCATATGAGAGCTTTTTTTTATTATTAGTTTAACAATATAAGCAAAGTTTATCTATTACGTACAGAGTGACTATATAATTCTATACATATTAGGATAATAAGACTTTTGAGATTGTAAAAATCATCAAAAAATCTATCACAATTACCATTCACGTAACAAGTAATTCTCGTTCTCTCTCTCTCTTTTTTTTATATTATTGTTGTAATTTAAACATCAAGGCAAATAAGGGGTGAATTTCAACAGTGGCCTAAAATTAGCCAAGTAGTCTTCCACAGATAAAAATATGTAAATAGAGTAAATCTATACTAAAATATTGAAGTATATATAAGGTGAGCGTAATATAATAATTTTGTGAGGTAAAAGACCCCTCCTCTTTTCTCGTTAATGGTCATCCATTCGTTAATATGAGTTTCTTTAATATGACTGGCAAAAATTTTGCAACATTTTTCTCTTTTTGAATATCTTTTTTTTTATATTTAACGTATATCATTAGAGACGATCGACGAGTCCGCAGTACGGTGTCTTTGTGCCTGTAATAACACCCTGCCAGACGGCATCAATAGTTGTCTCACGTTGATAGACTTCTAATCAATATTTACCTAGCAACAACATCAGAGACTCTTTAAGGACACAACTTATCCTGACGATACTATTATCACAGGCATTATTTATATAACTCTGCTATAACCATGACTATTAAATATTTCAGAATTAGTTTTTTCTTTTCTTTTTTTGTTTTATATATAAAATTAAAACTTCTAACGTTATACGAGAGATGAGTACGACTGATTAGTTTTTTTTTTTGTTTTTTTTTTTGTTTTTTTTTTATCTTTAGGTGTATGTATGTAGGCTTCGTGCAATTTTACTAATGCCGATGTTTTTTACGCGCAAACTTTAAAATAGCCTCCTAACTGCCCGTTTTTTTTTGTTCTAGTTTATCTTTCTTGTTTGTCTAATTTTTTGTTACTTGTTTCACAAGAATAATGAAAATCAGACGTTTATCAATAATTTTTCTGTATGCAAACGAATCCGATAAAGCTAGTCAAGTATAAATATATATATATATGTGTATATATATATGTATATGTATATATATATATTGTGTATATGGATGTGCTACCTAGCATTTGGTATGGCAAGATAGTATTTGTAATTAAACATTATTGTAGATAATGTAAGGTAACACAGTGTAGCAATCTGCCAAATATCCGACGTACATGTTATATATACACATTGCATTTTAGTTCAATCAAATCTTAAGGCTGATCATGTAAACAACCCTAAAAAATATGTGTATTTCTATATATGTATGTGTCTCATGTGGTTTTTCTTTTTCTCTTCATCATGGATTACGTTAATATATACACAAATAGAGGTTGTTTATAGCAAACTGTACGTTATTTTTTTTTTTTTATATATATAGATAAAGTATCGTCCCTATGATACCGGTGGTATGTATATATATATAATATATATGTACTTACGAACCATATATAATAATTTATTACACGAAATCGTTCCCTTTCTTGCATTGTAAAAAATGCGCGGGAAGGATTTCTGTAATTTCATAACAAATATACATTTACATGGATACATTATTATTCACTAGCACCACGAACCAATAATTCACACACGCATATATATCATATTCATATGGTGGACCATAATAAAGCATCCTGAGTAAATATTGTAACCACATTATGTGTCCCGTCTAAATTTTAACAATGCACAAATGGGATCTACTCGATTTGTTTCTCGTAAATGTAAATAATTATTTCACTTGTTTTTATGCTCAAAGTATTACTTACTCTCTCTCTCTTTTTCTGTACGACATTTTTCTCTTATATAAGATTTTAAATGTTTGATTTTCAACATACCATAATCTATTCCTTGCACATTAACGTCGTTTTTATATTAAATGTTCTCAACTATCATTTTTTTTTCTTCAAACGCGCAGAAAGAAATGAGGAACATATAGCTCTTGTTAAGCATTCAGTGCCTGCTGCAATGAGGAGTATCCTTTCATTCCCTTCTTTTAGAGTTACGATATGATAAGAATAGGAAGTATACTACCGACTACCTCGCAGCATGCAACGTATTTTTTTTTTCGTTTTTTTCTATTAAGCGGAAAATTTTGATACTTCTCATCGTAAAATTTATCCTGCCGAGTGTTTTTTTTTGTTTTTTTGTTTTTAGTCACTTTGAATTTCTTACAAAGAAAAAAGTTTTTCTTCTTTTAAATATTATCTGTGCACTCTTATATATTGAAGCGTCTGTTAGGGCTAAGAAGACAAACATTCTTATCAGGTTAATAAAACTCAAGACGAGAACGTCTTATTTTCGAGCACGAATTGAAATTATATCATATATATATAAAAAGTGCTCGTTGGAGACTAGAATAATTTGATTTGTAAACATACTTAAAATACTGACATGTCAAAAATGATGTACAACAACCAATTTTTGACGGAAGGCCATTGTAAATTGCTTTCTCTACTACAAGCGACTCAACTTGTTGGTTGGTTGACATAGCTTACTGCTTCTCTCTTTTAAAACTTGGGTTTTACTTAATTAATTTAATTTACTTTGGCAGTTTACCAAAATTCAAGTTGCTAAGTTACTATTTATACTGTTTGGTCGGAGACGTACATTATCTTTCTGCATTTTTTTCAACAGTATTTACTTTCATAAAACGGGGACGCATTATCATTATCATTAATATTATCTTTACAACTATTAAAGCTGCATGCTGCACTTGTATCTATTGCTTCAATAGGCCCAAAATTCGAAACGCAATGCCTTGGGCAATGTCTTTCTTATCTTTCGTTGAGAGCAGTTTCCAAGGAGGTTTCCACTTGCAGAAGGAAGTTACAACATACTTACTCGCTGATTCCACTTCACAATATATAAAGAGTGTTCAACACAAGGACATGGTGGTTGTTTTTGGCCAATGTTACAATATATCCTTCCGAAGTTATCTTCAATCCGCAACATCGAGACACCTATAAGATATAACATAGTAATAATGAAAATTCGAGAAGTCAAGTGAGACAAAATGCTTATATGTATTTATTAAACACGTCTAATTGCTCAGTACAACAGCATATTATTACCAGCAATTAGATCGTTCAAAAATATTAGTCATATATATGTAAATTTTTATGTAAAAAATGTGTACCTTTACATATGGACATTCAAACTCGGAAATTAAAGAACCAGCTCTAGAGAAGACAGCTACATGGAAACGATTACCATGCGAATCTCCTATTAACACGTCTCCTGCGTCGCTAATGTCAATCCCATTAGGGAAGTTTGTTACATTCTCACAGCCAATGCGACGCAAGAATTTACCATCTTCGTTGAACACGACAACACAATGTCCTTTAAAGTCGCACACAAAATATTCTTTGCCTGAAAACACGTGTATATATGATTTTTATATTTTAAAAAGCTATTAAATACAAAAAATTAAAAAAAAAAAAAAAAAGAATGATGCTTACCACTTATAGCAATATCACTTGGTTCTCGCATGTAGTCACTGCAATCAAACCATCTTAAGAGGTCTCCGGTATCACTGATTACGAACACAGTTGGCGACACACTGTCAACAGCCACAATGTGTCCTTGGCTGGTAACAGCTAGGCCAGCTACGATATCGATGTAACGAATAGCAATTTTTTTAATAAAATGACCATTCTTCGTGAATATTTGCATTCGGGATCGCTCATTTCCGCGATCGCACACAACAAATTTTCCGTTATTCCTCATAACAGCTACTTTCCGAGGATACCATAGTTGTCCTTCTTCCTTTCCAGGAACACCAAATTGAAATTTGAAGGTACCAGTCTTATCAAATACCTGTAATCAAAGTACGTATAAAAAAATTAGTTTTTTTTAACGTAATCTTTTTTAATACGTTAATTAATAACGTTAATATTGTATGCATTATTATCATAAATATCAAGTACCTGAATTCTATGGTTATTTGTGTCAGCAACAATAATATCCTCGTCAGTTCCCAGACAAAACCCATGAGGCGAGTTAAACTGTCCTTTACTGGGTCCTAATTGTCCAAACTTGCTTCGGATATGCATAGGAGTCAGTTTTGCATTCTGAGACCTCGGATGAGCAGGATAATTCCCTGTTCCTGTACCGGGCACATTGCCAACGGTACTCCCCACCACTACAGGCATATTATGTATAGAATCACTTATTAAGTCATCTGAAAGCAATATATCGATTGTAAGTACATTTGTCTTGTCTTTTTTTTTGCAACCGAAAATCACTGTATGCACAAATCAAACTGGTCTTACCTGCACCCTGTGAAAGTATCGGCGAAGTGGAAGAGGACAATGATTGAAATCCTCCATTTAAAAGACTATTGGCAGCCAAGGGACCCAAATTCGGGGTGTCCACAATGGCTGGTGAAGGTCCACGTCCCAATACCAATCCACCACCACCATTAATGGTTGCATTTCCCAGATCTGTTTGTTGAAACAAAGTTTTAATGTAATACACTCATCGCCACAATCGTGAGCAGAAACAACACGCAGTGAACTCATAGTTGCGCTTCTTACCTTGATTGCCAAGAGTGTTTCCCAATTTTGCAAGAGCTTGCAAGTTATTAATGGCGTGACTCGTTGAACTTAGGTCTCCAGCAAATAAATCTGCCAAAGTGAAGGACGGAGTTGGACTAGGACTTGAGCTAGGTCCGACCACACCGGTATCGCCCATCTCAACCTTTTCTGCCAGACTAGCTAGTTGTTGTAAATTGTACTCTTGAATGCTAGTTAGTCCATGGATGGGAACTGCACCTGGTGGAGGAAGAGACACGGGTGGTGGAGGAGGGGGGATATTTTGAGGACTCGAAGTCGGCGGTATAACAAAGGAAGGTTCACCTTCAAACGAGGATTGCATCGACGTAGGTAATGAAATGGGAGAGCTTGTGCTGATGGAACTCGGGCAACCTATTGAAGTGGTGTGGACTATTTGTTGATTCGTAGTTACTCCCGTCGAGACTGGTTCAGGGATAGCTTTCACTTCGGGTGTGCTTTCAGTATGAAATTTTCCAAATACTTCCTGCAATTATTGATCACCAAAAGATGTTACAAATGACATAATTAAAACAAACAACAATCAGCATATATAATGATAGCGTTGTATTATAAATTATTTATGAGAATATATTTACCTTTATAGTTTTCTCAAATTGATCATAATCGGTTCGAAACTCAATAGAGAATGTAACATTATGTTTCGGTGTGTTTTTTATTAAATTCACTAATTGAGCTCCCACAATACGACGAAGGGCTAAGATTTCTACCGCATCGCCGTGTTCTAGAAGTCTCAAAGTGAAACGACAAGCGTCCTCTATTTTTTCAGCTGTCTTCTCAACACTGCGATAAATTTAAAAAGAAAATGTAAGTAAAATTAATCATTAACTAAATTCTGCATATATTCGCATTCAAGACAATTTAATATCATTAATACATGTGTACCTATGAAAAGTATCCATTATTTCAAGTTCTCTGTTCGAATGCAATTTCTCGAGTTCATTTAGTGCATTGTCTTTGCATTTCTCCAGTATGGCTTTGTAACTTTGAAAAGTTTCCGTAATAAGATCTTTTGCTTGGTCATGTTGTACTTGCAACTCACTGAGTGCGTTTTCCAGTTGTTGTGATACTTGATCGCATTCAGTGAGTTTTGCTTTACTTTCAGTCATTAAATTTCTTAATTCTTCTTTCTGTCGTGGCTCAGCATCTGTTAGTCGTTCGTATTGATGCTCTGGTGCTTTGTGCTCCACAAGTAGACACTCATTGCATATAGGTTCCTAATCATAAAATTTATAAACTTTTGAAATCCTATTAATAACAACATCATACACAATTATCATGCATTTTTAAACATTTCAAGAAATTTATAGTTGAAAATACTGTTTTGTTAGAGTTTACATAAATAAAAAATAAAAAAAAAATTACAATATACTTCCATAGATTACAATAAATTAATAAATTATTCTCAGCATGTACAATCTTTATGTTAGAACACAATGATTTGGCAATGTTTCAATTTTTTCTTACCAATATTTACAACACCATTGGATACATAGAAATGTTATTGAAAGCTTTGCCTTCATCTTACCTGGCACGTGTAACAGTAGAACTTCATATTCTCAGCAGGATGACATTCACAGAATATTGGCTTGTGTATTGGAATAGCTTCGTTGGATTGCTTTAAATCTTCAAAGGCAACTACTTTATGATTCTCAAAGCAACGCATAAACTGATGAGCCGTGTTGCAATTTGGACACAAAAAATTGGCGCAATCCGAACAGCGCGCCACCGCGCTCTCTTTGGCCTTGCACGAGGTACATAGTACTGCCATGTTCTCGATAGCGGACATGTCCAATATATTTGTGAGAACATAGTCGCACGTAAGCGACGCAGCGCCCTTAGAACTAACGGAAGTCTCTTGGTGGCATATGGGACAGCTTATAACAGAGCCCACCTTGGAGTCACCTGCCTCATCCATTAGGAGCTTGTCCAGACAGGCCTCGCAGAATACGTGAAGGCAGGAGAGCACCCTGGGCGAGCACAGTTTGCTCATGCACAGGGCGCAACCTTGATCGCTGGTCTCGCTGTTGCCACAGGTCATCTCCTCCAGGGCATCACCGGGATTGACGGTGTTGTTATAGCCGCCGCCGACGGAGTTGACGCTACGATCGCCGAATATATCACCGCCGTCGATCTCCTCGGATCCAGCTGAGGTGATGCTGTTATTGTTGTTATTGTTCGTGGTCGGCTGTACCGTGGCAGCACCGGACGGAACAGCTACCGTGGACGATGCCATCCTTGATGTTTACGCGATTCAGAGATAAGGAGAAGAAGGAGGAGCAGAGAAGTGATGTCCTCCAAACGTTTTAACTTATCTACGCCTGCGAACTGGGGAGATCGTCACGGGGGTGAGATAAGAAGAAATTTCTTGTGGATTATTCTTCGCTTTCTTCTAAAATTTTCTCGTCTCCACGCGGCTTTGTGCTAGAGTTTGTGAGAGGAACTCTCGTCTCTCTCTCTCTCTCTCTCTCTTTCTCTCTCTCTCTCTCTGCGAAGATGCTCGGACTCTCACGAAGCGCACGACGCTCGAAACATCGTACTGTCGCGCTCGCTCGCTCGTTCGCTCGCACGCGCGCAACGAGAAACAAAACACGAGACAATTGGGCCTGCTGACTGGATCTTCGTTCGTGCGATAATGACGCAAGGAAGTCGCGCGGAAAACGAAACGCACGAAAGAGACGCGCACGGGAGCGTGAGTGTTGGAAAAAAAATCGAATCCCGCCTTGTCGCTCTCTCTCTCTTTCTCCTTCGCGACCCGTGATGCGTGCGTGTATGTGCGCGACTAACGGTTCGCGTCGATATATATCACGCAGTTTCTTATTTCGATATCGCTCCCTGTCGTACGACGAACAACGAGAGAGAGGAGGGGGGAGGAAAGAGGGTTCACGCGAAAATCGCGGGATCTCTCGCACAGCTGTGTGTTCACGATTTCTCGTGGCGTAAACACTACGTTGTATAAATTTATTTACATCGCACTCGCCGCTCGCACTACGTCAGAGATCGCACGCTCGCCGTCGCCGTTCTTCGGTGATGCACTTATATTGGGGGAGAAGAGAGGAGGGGAAAAAACTTCCCCGATCGTCGTCGACACGGCGCGCGATCAACGCTGCAGATATCGCGTATCGAGAACGGTCTCGAACATAATTTCAGTCCCCGAGGACTTAAAAACTGAGTCGGCGCGGGACGTTTCTCACACTCGTGCACGGCGACGGCTGTAATTCCGTCTAGTTTCTGCGGATGCCTCGGCTGCGATTACCTCCTCGCAGTTCTTCAGTACGTGGAACAAACGAATGGATCATTCGAACCGAGAAGAGCTCATCCCCTCGACGCAGCAGAGAGTCTGTGGTCTGTCGCGACACTAAGATGGGAGATTCGCGATTTCCTGTGACGCGGATCAACGCGGCAAGTCTCCGAAGAAAAATGCAATTGTTCATTGGCGTTTTCGAAGCGAGCATGCGTAGTGACTACGTGTGCGCAACGCCAATCAGCGACGAACGAACGCACAGCTGACGATCGTGTTAAATGAAAATCAGGCTTAAAACCCCTTCTCTTGAGAGACCGAGGCGCCATATTTAAACAGACGCACGTAAAATAAAGACAGTTGCGAAAAGTGGATTTTATCTTCTGTTTTTTTTTTTTCCGATCTCAAGAGGCTCACAAAAACCTCGCAAGACTGCAGAAGGTTCGTGCGAGAACAAGGTTCAACCGTGAAGAGCAGAAAGTTGTTTTTTTTTAATCATCTATTTCTATCTTGTACATATTGTTACACATAAGGGAAAGAGCGATTGTATATTTTTACGTGCACTTTGTAAGACACATAATATATATTTAGAAACTTATTGACAATTTTAAAGGTCAATGTCGTAAAGAAAAAAGATCCGTGAGCGAGATTCTCGCGCAGTTAAACGTCAAATCGCGCCAGCCATTTTCTTTCCTGTACGTTTTCATCGGATTTAACATCTCGTCGCTAGCGCACGCACACACGCACGCTCGAGACACGCGTTAGACCAGCTGACGTATATCCGTAATAACCACACCAATTCGGTCGACGAAGGAATGATACACAAACATGTAAAACGGGACCATAACCGCACAACAGAGCGATACGAAAGTGCGCGTGGAGAGTTGAAACTTTGCACAATCATTTCACATAACCTTGGTGTCGTCAGCGACAATTAATCGGTGCCGAATGTGCTTCGGGATCGTGAACTGCTGAGCCTGCTGGTGTCATTTGCTGCGAACGGTGAGTTTCTCGAACAGGGAAGAGCGGACAGTGAGATCTCGGATACATTCGAGAAGTGCACATTTGATTGTAGCAGATTTCCTTGCGATATGTTCGAACTGTACAACAACAAAAAATAAATTTGGAAAAGAATGTACGAGAAATAGTGCGCGATAAGTGGGAGAGAAGATTGCGAAAGACTAGAGGAGTGGACGAAGTTGCCAAGGTGGAATTGTTTTTTTCAATGAATCTGTGATTTTTCTGCTTAACAATAACATGGCAGTGTTGTTTTCACACGTTTTAATGTAAACTGCGTAAAATATATACAGAGAAAAGAAATGTGACGTGTGCTATTTCAACTCTGTTACTTGTATATAATTATTGTTTAAAAATTAATATTTTATTAAAAAATTGTGTGTTACAAGTATTAGTAAATAAATCGTTGCCATCTGATAAATGAAAGTGATAAATGTCAAGAACAAAATTACACTTGGTTTTGTGAATAAATAGAATCTGTAAATGCTTCCAGATGTCGTTGACCTTTCAGCAGATTATACTGGATGCCAAAAAGTTGGTCATTCGAATCTCTGATCATGAGAACACCGCAGATACTTTAATAAGCGAAGTGGAAGCTGTATGTGGGCAAATTGATAATATGAAACAGGTGATTATATGAATTAGTTATATATGCCATATTTATTGATAATGGCGTTATTTATATCGGATTTTTACAGTATCAAGAGGAAGTGGAAATTTTAAATACAGAAGCGAAACAAAGACCGCACTTGCAATTAATTGCTGGAATCCAAAGAGAAAATAGACACTTACGAGAGATACAAGCTGAAAATAAAGAACTGAGAAACGCATTGGAAGACCATCAGCATGCGCTTGAACTTATTATGTCCAAATATCGACAACAAACTGCCTCTTTATTACGTCTCAGTAAAACCGATTTCTCATCGTTACACAATTCAAAATATGCTAATGTAAGTATCGTACATATGAGAAAAGGATATAAACAAAAGATAATGTAAATATATTTATCTTATTAAGTATGTAGTTGTAACCATGTACACGTTTTTTTTTCTATTCTCTACACAGATAATAACCACTCAGGCTGAGAAAATTAATGAAATGGCAGCTGTGATGAGAACAGCTGCCGCCTTAGACGAGGAAAACGAATTGAAAGAGAAGGAAATGTTACATTCGCTAAAGGAGGAAAACGCCACGCTTCGGGAGATAGTAAATGTTGCGAATAAATTTGGTTCCTTAAACAAAGAATCTTCTGTAGACAACAAAACTGTTCAAACGGATCCGCCGATAGATTAAAGAAATTTACTCTTAGAGCTCTTAAAAAACCCTTTTTTATAACAGACCAGTATTTATTTCACACAAGCCGATAATTCGTATGACATTTATTATTAGATAGAAATCTGTTATAGGCAAAACGTGTACGTGCACACAAATTGTAGTATATATATATATACGTATTAAGCATTTGTAATAAAATTGTACAAGTTATTAATTTAGTTTGTCGTATAATTTATATTGTTTAATAATGTCTTGTATTTTTTTATCGATATTTAAGTTTTTTAGAATGCTAAAAAAACTAAAACGGGAAAAGTTTTGAAGTATCACGAAGAAAAATTCTCTATTTCTAAGGAATTTTGAAGGTCCGGATGAAAGTTCAAACTTGTGCCTGGAAACGAAAATTCTTTATTATGCTCAAAACAGAGACGCTTGCTAAATGAGAAGTTCGGTTGCGAATTTCTTCAGGATACCTGACTCCGTCATTTCAAATTTCTATCCTGGTCCTACCCTAAAACGACCAATAGAATAGAAATCTATATTTAAAAGAAATATCAGGTACTAAAGTAAAGAAAGACGAGAAGAAATGTGAGAAACATGAAGAGGTCAAAGACCTCTGAGAGTTTCTTTTACTTTACAAAACCTGTCGCCGAAATGTGAAATCTTTGCGCATGGGCCGAAATGATCGTCACTCTCGTTCCAATGTTTTGGAACTCTTGAGTCCGTCTTCCTAGGGCTCATCTATAAACCTAGATTCAATATTAGTTATGTTTATTTTTTTTCAACAAAAGTGCAATTAAAAATTATTTTAGAAATCGTTATCTTCTGTTTGAATTTGCTTGCAGGACAATTAATAAGCTTAATGACTACATCACGCAGAGTATTTTGCATTATTACGAGATCGCTCCAAAAACAACTTTATCATATACGAAATTTATCTCAACGTTTGACTCCTAATGACCGTTATTATCTTTCACTGATTGATCACTGAGTCCGAGAATAAGTCTTGTACGACTTGTATAATTTATACACTCACCTGTAAAAAAAAATGGGCCATCTAACTTTAGCACAACTTTTTAACAGTTTTCAATAGCAGATAACTCCGCAACAAATTATCGTATCAAGATAAACAAAAGCTCAAATTTGCATTTTTAAATTAAATTTGTGATTTGATTCAAAGAATAATTTACACTTTAAGTATTTTGCATATGTGTATAGTCAGTATTATTTCTCGCATTGACAGTTCAATATACTATAAAAGAGCGATTTGTACAATTGTATATTCGTACAATTTAATTATGCAAAAACAAAAAATATGCTTTTTTGTCAATATTGTAAAGTGGCCTTTTGAATGCATCGTTTGACTCTCGACTGTGCGTTAAACGATGTCGCACATTTGCTCGTACAGACTTTTAATAATCCGTGTTCGAGGAAAAGAGGATCTTGTGTCTTTTTCTGACGGTTTTCTGAGACTAATATCTCTTGTTGCTAACTTGAGATAGACATAGAGTTGTGGAACTAAAACTTTAAACCGGTAGTTTGTCTCGGGGTCAGGTTTAGCTACAAGGTGTTTTGTAAAATCGCGTATCAAAAACACTATGCGTGCAATTGACAAAAATGTTTCTCGACGCTCATTTTTTTCCTCAGGCAATCATAAGCCTATTTTAATTATGGTCGTTAAACCGAATAATCTAGAAAACCGTAATTTTCTTTAAATTACTTTCGGTTGTTCGCGTTTAATGATTGTAGAATTACTATTTTAAACGTTTAACGCTCTTACAAGATATTTTTACTCGAAGGAAAACATTTCTATTGAGCAGACATCTAGAAAATTCATTTCAAAAGTAATTTGTAACTCTTTCAATCGAATGAATATCCTAGAACATGTCATAAAACTAGATTTATATATTCTGACAAATTTCTTTTCTCTTCGAACGAGAAATTGCGAGTTTTTCAAATATGTCAATTGAGGACAAAGTGCTACGTCTCTGTCAAAATATGTAAAAAAAAAAAACTTGTGAATATTCAAGATCGATCATTACTGCATCGGAACTGATGATAAAACACGCCGAAAACGAAGTGATTGACATTCTCTCGCGTAAGAACAAACATTAAAAACATTTGCGTGCATAACAGAGCATTCTTTGTGAGATATCGAACGGAGAAGAATAAACGAACGTTTTCTTTTTCCGAAACTAATATAAATTTCTATATGTAAGTTTACGAGCAAAAATAAACGCGGGACACCCTGTATAATTTACGCATACATGTGTGTTTATTCACGCATGTTCACACGCACGCGAGAAAAGTAACTTACACATTATCAGTGCCTTGCAGCAAATGAGCCTTAGGGCGAATGCCGCACACAATTCACATATATCTAGGCGCGTCGGCGATTCACGTCTACCCCTCTACAGTTACGTCGTGTTTTTTTCTTTCGAGTTCTCATTGGGCAACCCTATCCGGCCAAGGTCATTCGCTTCTCTCGCTATACCTCGCTATCGCCTTCTCCGCCGCGTTTAGGCCTCCTTTCTTCCACGCTCCCCATTTTCTCAGATGCGATGGAAGGGTTCTTTTCTTTTTTTTATATATATATATATATAACGGCTTGTCTCTTTGGAAACCGACAATATGACCGCCCGAGCATTTCCTGTGCGCTATCTAATATAAATAAGAACACCTGTTACACGGGGCCGTTGGTCTCTTGATCGAAATCGATTTGCGCTCTCGTCCGGTCGTTGATAAATTGTCTTATTGAGACATTAATTTTTTACGTTTTCTAATTTTTTTTTTTTTTTTTTTTTTTTTTTTTTTTTTTTTTTCATGTTTGTCGGAAAGAGTTTTATACTTTAGATATTACTTTTGCGTATATATAAATTTTATATATATTTGTCCTAATAAAATATAATCGAAACTTTATCATTTCCGTTTAGATAGCAGTTACACAACGCGTATTACATACTATATTATTTGTGATATTGTGATACGTAATCATATATCTGTATGGATATAGGATGTAGGTAGAGATCAGTGCCTACAGATGTGTATATACATATATATATATATATATATATATACATGTATATATATATATATATATATATATATATATATCTTTAAAGACGGATAATTCTCACATATTGTGATTGAAAAACACTGTCTGTTATTTGTCTGCTGTATCAATTAAAGAAGCGACTGGATTTAATTAATAGATAATCGATTATTGTCATTATACACGGATCGATTAAGTCAAGGTTAAGTCAAAGTCAAAGTCAAAGTTTTTCTATTTAGCAAAAGATTTTCTATCCAACAGTTTCTTTCTTACCTTTTTTTTTTATATCACGAAAACTTCAAATAATATTCATTTACTTTTGGTACTAGTACATTAGACTGAAAATTCTTTGTGAAAAACTTATGCGTGACTACAAAATCTAGATAATTAATTAAATGCAGCTAATTTTACTGTTGCAATAAATAAAAAACATCCTATCACTTTTAATAGTTTCTCTTGAGAAAATGCAAAAACATCTATGTTAATCAAAATAATTTATAGTTAATTAGAACCTAACCTACTGAGGAAATTTATATACGAATGTTTATAAAAAGTGGATCCCACGAATCCAGACGTTAAAAAATCGCGGTTGAAATACTCACAAGGAGAGGCGGGTGGCCCCCGCTGATTCATTTTTGCTACATGTGTAGGTCACTTACGAACCATAGCGTTTACTCCACGCTGCTCCACGCGATTCTTGCGAACTGTCTATCTTATTACGTTATATAACGAGCTCTGAAATTTAAAAACTCGATTTTTTTCTGCAATGCTTGAGAAGCGCAAGCTCTTACTATTTTAATAGTAAGAGCCTCTGTTGAAGTTCTAGTCATGGCCTACACGTGTAGCAAAAATGAACTAACTATTTCGTAGCCTCTCCTTGTCAGACGAAAAAGGACGGTTACAGTCTAAAGTCGAATATCTCGTTTAAATTCGAACACCCTAGAATCTCAATAACTACATCTTTTTACTCTTATTATGTAGAAGTGATGTTTGAAGATTTATGTAGAAGCGGCGTTGTGCAAAAAAAATGCAGGATTCTCAGAAATTTAAAGCTCAGGTAGAGTTCGCTTTTCCATTTTACTTTTCTTCTGACTAATATGTTTTAATCGAAATATATACGGTCGTGTGAGCCGTTATTCGCGGGATGTTATGCGGAAGAATATATATATATATATATATGTGCTTACGTGTAAATTTTCCACGTGAGCTTTTTGAATTGAGATTTCAATTCTTAAAATCATATAGGATGCTATATTTGCATCTCATATATGAAAGACCCCGAAATAGATATCCTTCTAACTAATTTTTAAATTATTGCGAAAAGAACTTCTCAGCCAAGAGTCGAACACTGGAATCTCCCGCTATACGTTTCGATTAGAATTTTCAGTAGCCTATAGATTCTTTGTTAATATGTTTTATTTTTTCTCTTTTAACTTGAAATGTATTGTAATATATTAAATAGCCGCAGGAGCTTTAAATCTCGTAAAAAGTGAATTAGAATTCTGTTCTAGCGTTCTATTATTAGTTCATTTTGTTGCATCGCGTGAACTATCATATTTATGTGTACATATTGTATCAATTAATCAAGAAATTAAATTAAAATGTATCTATTAATAATAATTAAATCGATCCATTAATAATTATTGAGAGAGAACAATAGAATAATATATAATATATAAATTGTACAGATCGTACACGATTCTCTTAGTATTCAACTGCATATTAAAAAATAAAAAAACGCATGAGAACCAAGCGCTGAATGTAATGCGTGCAAAATTGTTTTTAAAATAATAATTAATTTTTAATTTTTTTATTATAATAAATTAATCTTTTTTCCTTACTAAAAAAAACCCGAAACTTTCTTATCTTTAATCTTTCTTGTTTTCGTGTTTGTAAGATACAGCTAACAGGCAAACTTACATGATAAATATTGTTATATCTAAGTTCTAGCTAAACGAAACGATAAAAAATATGCTTTACTCGAAAATAAAAAATAACTAAAATAGGAAAGCCAGAGATCAAATATTCAAGAATTCGTAAAGTTGGTTGCAACATATATGACTTGCTGCGATACTATATGTGAGATAAAACAAAAAAAGCGCTGCTAAATGTGATTAGATACGTAAAGAAGAAAAAATATGTATTTCTTTTCAGAAAGTTATACTTGTTTTTTCCTTCTTTTATAATTTTCTTTTGAGATATAGTTAAAATATTGTTTTAAAACGCAAATATGATAACGCATCTCTCACATCTGCGCGGCGGCGCCTAAGATATCGCATTATGAAGGAACAATCGATTTTTGCAACTCTCGCGAAAAATCGCATAGGCCGTGAGTCATTTAAATCCGTTGATTACGATTTGTGTTTAATTTATCTTTTTATTTTTAAAAGTATAAAAAATCGACAAGCATCATTTAATCAACTTTTACACTATATGTTTTATAAAAAACTTATAACAAATTTGTTTGTTCTTAGTGAGAACTTAAATGTGCAGTATAAATAAATGCACCTTAAACTTCAAACTCAAATTATCTTTTCCCTGTACGTTGTATTTTCGGATAAAAGGGCAAGACTTGCGGATAATTTAAGAGTGTATAGTTGCAGTATATGTGCTGACTTGCTGGCTTCATTACCAGAAGTACGCAAGTCAAGTTGTCTACAACACAAAATAACAAAAGAGACAACTTGCATAGTCTTAACGTGCAGTCAAGGTCTCACTGCAAATGTTTCCAAGCATCATTCTATCTTTATTTCTCGTTAAATGTAGAATAAAGATTGAACGATGCTTCAAAACAGTGAAACTTAACCGTACCACTAGTCTCTTGTAGATTACTTGTCTCTTGTTGAATGCATTTTTTTCGGAAATCACGCACGTACATGTGGCAAGATGGCGGTGCGGGTCTAACATTCCAAGACCGGTTTGCCGACCCACTAACACTCGTCTAACGCAGATAAACGTCCGACGAGACGTCCCTACACGTGTGGGGGGAACGGCATCGCTTATTTTTTATTGCGACTCCAGACGACGGGACTCTCGGTTGCTATGCGAGACAGTGTGCGAGAGTGAATGTGCATGCACACAATCGCGAGCGCTTCTTCACCGATTTCAAAGTTACACACAAAAAACTTGCCAGCCTAAAATTACATCGGCCGCGAGAGAGAGGGTCGCGTCGGGTGGGCCCGTAAGTTCGTTCGATGCAACGCGCCACGGATATGATTAATATTGCAAGAGAAATTCTATTTCGATGAATTTTCCTTTTTTTCTCTCTCTCTTTCTCTCGTTTTGAATGTGACATTAGCAAGATGATGCATTAATGCGTATTTAATTATTTTTTGCATGAAAAAACCATTTGAAGAAAACGACAGAATAATCATTTCTCACAAATGCTATTTTTACGATATATTAATTACGAAAATGACGAAATATATATCTTGAGATAATATGCAAAAATAATTTTCAAATTCTTCTGGAGTAGTAATTAGTTTATAATTGTTACACAAAAATTACATTGAAAACGCACATACGTAACAGCCGATAAATAAATACTTGCAAAGTATTAATAGTGCGCTGTTGCTACAAAATTCTTTTCTATTCTTTCTATTTATCTTTCTATTTATATATTTTCTGGATTCCTATGTATTTAAAAAAAGCACTGATACAGGTATTTAAAAAGACCTTTTATGGGTTTAAAGCCATTTAAAGATGTGTCGATAATCTGAGTAAGTCAGCTGAAAATGTACGGTTGTGAGAATTATGAGATGTATGAAGATTCTTTATCTAAAACTAACGATAGATTTTTTTATTAAATAAACTATCAAATTTGTTGATAATTTTACGATTTGAATTTACCATTTATTAACGTCACATATATGTAACAAAGATAAATGGCATACGTGTACATGTGTGTCACATAATTTAAAACGTGCTATTTATTATTAAAATGTTGTATATATATATATCTATTGCATAACGCGGTAGAATCGATTGTGCGCTCGACTGCGCCCCCGATTGCGCCGTTTTCTGCACGCGACCTACATTTAATCCGGAAGCGTCAGTCATCCTGTTTTGCATTTTGCGCGTAATCGGTCCGACTCACATAGTTACCTTGTTACTTACAGGTGGTGATTAATAAATAAAGTATTTACGATCAACCGGTTATACGATCGGTTATTGAAAAGCGCCAAAAGGCAGAACGAATCCGGATGACTACACACGAGCACAGAGGAAGAAGAGAGGGTGAGAAAGAAAGAAACAACAAAGAGAGAGAGAGAGAGAGAGAGAGACAAAAACTTTCCTTAAAGGAATAATTGCACTTGACTCTCAAAAGATACATGTGATTATATGTATATCTATATTGTACACATATATACATGTGTATTACTGTCACTAAGGGAGATGCAGAAGGTTACTAGATGTGTTGCGTTAGACATCCCGTCACTAGGCGGAATATACCAGTAGACGGTTTCATTCCATTGTGTTGACGACAATATATCAGCAGGTAGCTGATCATTGATTGCATTATAGTTACAGTCCCTACATTCATATTGGCGTGGCTATAGGCGCTATACACACCGAGGTATGTGAACCTAAACAGGTGATAAAAATATGCAGACTTTAGCGTTAAACAGTAAGCACATCAACTAATTACGAGTCAAACTTTTCTCATAATTTGTGTCGGACAAAATGTCAGGTTCTTACGTGGGGGGTTTATTTTCTTCATTATTCACAAAACCAAAGTATTTATCCCAATATTAAGCCGTATCTAATGGTTATGTACACACAATATGTCTTTGCTCGCATTAATGACAGATCCTTTCTGCGATCCTTTTTGAAGAAAAGATGTTGTTTCATTTTTACAAAAATTATTATTACGAGCGACTCTGTCTCTTATTTACACGTTTCACACTGGGAAGAAACCCCGAAGAGAGAATTGCGTGCTGTGAACTATCCCTGTGTGAATTCGGACATCATTTGTGTATCTGATTCGTGGTGCTTACGCACACACATGTATATGCACATGTCAGAAACGCATCGCCCGTATATATCTCCATCACTTCTTGTCTACGAGAGAGAAAGGGAGAGAAAGACAAGAAGAAGGATAAGGAATGAGGGGGAGAGAACTCCAAAAGCCAACTGCGTGATAGCGTTACAGCAACTCCGCAGCTTATGAGGAACCTGTTTTCCTTTATAAGGTTTCCACCTCGCATCCTCGCGTCGCGTCTCGATGTTACCTACGTAACGAAGGGGGGAAATCCTCTTTCAGAACGGTCGCGAGAAAAAACTTCCCAGTCCCCTTTTCATTTTTTGATCGAAACCGCCGACTTTTGTGTCGATCAAGATTCTGATTTTGAATCGAGAAGGTGCACTCGGTAAATATATATATATATATATATATATATATATATATGTGCCAAAAGAATCTTTTCTTCTTCTACTTGTGCCAGAGAGAGAAAATATTCTTGGAGAAATATTCTTATTCAAATATTCCATCTCGCTTCACAAGCAACTCACTGATTTCGTACATCTCCGCATAAATTTTTTATGATCGCGCACCAAATATGATGTGCGCGCATATAGATTTAAGTAACTAAAGATATGTATTTTTATTTATATCATCATTTATCGCGCGATACTATATTGCTTTTTGTGTGTTTACGAAAGACACACACATCACACGGGATTATAGATTTATTTTAGAAAAGCTAATGAGTAAACAACATCCTCTATCTTGATATTGCACTATCACTGGCGACATTTATCGCGCGACAGTTTATCGGCACAATGCGATCGGGAAAGAAGTCGGCCAGAGTCATCGCAGGTAAAAACATATCCCAGATAAGAAATATGTTGTAAGGTCTATGTGTGCTACAGTTGGCGTGCGCAATTTTTACGACGCATTTTATCAATTATTTATTAGACGGTTATTGCAGCTTGAAAGACCGATTTACTTTGCAATATTCACGTATAGGCAAAAAATGCGTTAGTTTGCAAATACTTCAAATTTGTTGTAGAAAATTCAAGCAAGCGCTTGGGTAGCCGAATTGGGTAGCTAACAAAGGCGATTGCATGAAACGCGAAAAGTTCAGGCTCCATCCATGGCATTTTACACATATGTAAGCCGAAGTTGAAAACAGAACAATATGAGAAAAATTGATCTTACAAAATAACACAGTTTATAATACAATAGACAAATCAAATAAACAAAAGAAATTTGTCAAATGTAGTCAATGAACTCAATCAATATTTAATAACATATTTGCAATATAAATTTGAATATCGATAAATAAATCGCTTCGCGTGGGACCGGTACTTTTCTAATGATAAGTTTGCGTAGAGTGGAATTGTTTAAAAAGTTCTTTCTCTAGATGCTAATAGCGACGGAATTGCAAAATGGCGTTTGTCGGAGATATGATTGACCGAAACTCTTGAATTCGCAATCGTTTTCGCAAACCGAAATTTCAGGCTACGTGTGTGTCTCTTTGGGCGCTTGTGTGAAGAGAATATCCCACAGAGCATTAAATAAATATATTCTCGCTTTCTTTCTTCTGAAGATTGCTATATGAATATTTTGCAACGCAATTGCGAAATGCTTGCACGATTTTAGCGCATTCCGTAACATAGAGCTCGTGACATTACGCACGATTGTTCGCAAAGCCCCTGTGCTCGCGTATTTCTAGATCTACCGTGTATAAATAGAAAAAAAAAAAATTGTTTTTCTTTTTCATTGCGCAACAAGAAGAAGATTCATCTTCAGCGCTATTATCAGGTGACATCTCTTTCGACGAGACGAGAGATGTTGCGCGCGATATACATACGCCAGTATCGGTAGAAGTCTTATTCTTGCCACGCCGTGGGTTCGGCAAACTACGAAGAAGCAAACGTTTTCGAGCAACGCTTTTATCTTCTCTTCGTGAGGCTCGAGATAAGAGAAATCAAGCTGCATATTTTCGGCCGTTCTCGATGGCACAACTGCAAGTATGATAACAAAATTTCGAAGACTTCGTACAAACAAAAAGAGGATAATGCTGGTTTTTTTTTTTTTTATAGAAACACACGTATTTTTCTTTCTTTTATCGCTTATTTACTTATATCCCATACATATCTGACAAAATATTCATATTATCTGAGTCATATTCATTATTACACGGTTTGCGCTCGCTAATACGTCCACAGTATATCAGTGGCCTATTTTTAATTGTCTCGTTTTTACGGCGTGGTAAATTTTTATAATATTATACACCAATATGTGTTTTATAATCCCCGAGAAAAATATTTTGCTATTTATCCACTCATAAAAAAATATTTGATAAAATATTGCATTCAAAATTTATGTTCGTATACATATATATATCTTTTGTAACGTGTAAAGCAATTATTTTGCTTTTTTATGTACCCGCTTCCGTCCCCGTTGGGGTCATTGATCGCAATAATGACCGAGGCATATGCCAACCTCTCACTCTTTCACTCTGTTTCTCTTTCTCATCCTCTTTTTCTCTCGCTCCCTCTTTTTTTTTCTTCTGACCTTCTCTTCTTCAAGAAAAATTTACCATCTTCTGAAAATTTTGCAAGTTCGTCACAACAGAACACTTTTTCGCACATTATTCCGTTCACATTATTCACATTGTGTATTGTGAAATACAACTACATCCACATATGATACGAAAGAACGCAAGGAGGCTATGTAGGGCGTGGTCGTACGCAATTTTCGTAAACGTAGTTGTATGAGTGTTTTTTTTTTGTATATTCGTGTATATATATACTCCACGCACTCATGCACGATCTTCCCCTAAATCGCGCTTGTACGTGTGTAAGATACATATGCGGAGCTGTTTACCTGTATGTGAAACACGTGAACACATGAGAAAAAACAACGTGGGTGTGCGTAGTCACTTGTGCGTGCACACGTATGTACATGTATAATATATCACATGTGTACGCATATGTGTATGCGCATGGGGCGTGACACATACGTATGTCTCACAGGATATTGGACTGGCGTTCTTAACTCTCAGGCAAGCGAAAATGTTGCAGCTTCACGTACACACGTGTAATGAAAATTCGGATTTTTCATATTTTTTTCTATGATCTGATGTACTGATAGCAAATAGTTATCTTTATTCTCAAACTCTCTTTCGGATTTTTGTATTCTTTCTCGTGTGTCGTGTGCCGAAACGATTTTTAACATTTTAATTAACATTGCAACATATTCTATAATTTCATTATTTCTAATGAGTTTACACAACCTTTTCAATACAGTTTGTTGTTTACCCTATTTCTTCTATTTCTCTTTTTCTTTTTATTCTTCTAGTTTGCTAACATGCGCTTTACAGTGCATTTCCATACGCGTTCCTCGCCAAAGTTTATTGAACCTTTCGTGAACTACTAGAAATATTTTTCGCGCCCTTCCTTTACGGCACTGAAACACACATATATATATATATATATACATGCAAGCTTGCGAAGAAAATACATCATACGTGAGAGCAAATACAGCGCCCTCCTTTTGGACAGAGAGAAGCTTCGGTTTAGTATCTCTGTTTAGTAGTCTTCTGTTGGTGGTTCTTCTATGTTCGTGAGGAAGCGGAGAGCGGCTGAGAAGTGGATTTTTATAATTCTTCGGGTAACTTTTTTGAATTTTGAAAATGGGCGCTTTATGAAATCGATTGTCGAAATTGTGTACACGAGACTCTTCTTGTGATGTATGTGAAAATTGTGCCGTATTTCTGACGTAAATGGTGGTTTTTCCGATAGACGCCAAAAGGACAACACGTGGCGTCGACATTTTGACATAAAATGTTCTATATATGCATAATATGCGCGCGTCAAGATAAGACACATCTCTCATTTTACATGTTCGCTCATATTATTTAAGCGCGTAACAACACAATAGGAGGAGTTTGACTTTTAATCAAAATAAATAAGTAATTATTAAATAATAAATAAATGACTTCTTATAAATTTTAATCAAAATAATTAAAAATAATTTTAATTTAAAAAAAACACCTCCATCTTTTATCTTCTCTCATCGAATCGCCGCGCGCTTAGCAACCATAATCGCGAAACACGAGGTTGTAAATTAATAATTCATTAATTATTTCAAAACTTGCAATATAGTGTAGGATTTTTTGATCAACTAGTATAACTCACGAGAGATGATAACGATTACTATCATATACGCAATTCGAATTTTAAAAGTATAACTATGAGCAAAATTTAAAACAAACCGGGTCATATTCGGAAACAATAATAATCATACACATGTGATAGTTCGATATATTTAATATAATTGGTTGCTCAATTATTTATCGTCACGTGAGAGCTATATGCGCACATGTGTATGTGTGTGTGTGTTTTTCATTTCTTCAGCGACGTGTTTTGAAGAAAGTCACGCGTAGATCTTCACGAAACATTGCAAACAAAACATCACATTGCGACCATCATCTTCTTTGTCGCATTCTCGTTTTTAAATGGAGATACGCGTATCCCCGAAGGATATTCGGCAATGATTCAAGGAGATTAATATAGTAAATATAACATATTAAAATTGAAAAAATCTATAATAAAAAAATATATGTATATACTCTTTTTAAACAATGTTTTTTCTCGTTTGCAAAATTTTAACATTAAAACAACATCGCAAGACTTAATAAGAACTTCCGGCAAGTTCCTTAATAAGGAACTGTCTTATTTTCTATGCGTGCTTGTCTCGCTATAATTTGCGGATTACGATTTTAATCTTAAAAATTTACTAGATTTTTTCGGGTTTTAATTGTGGATATAACAAATACGCTGATGCAGAATTGCAGTTTACATAAAACTGTAACTCAACTTCTTGGCGATTGCCGCTCAAGCAATAATCTTACGGGTTTATTCATACAAATGCACAGCATAAGGAATTTATTGCTTTGAATTGCTCAGCATTTCTGATAAGCTTTAAAACGAAAAGTTTATCTAAGATAGTAAAAATACCCACACACACACACATACACACTTGCTCGACTTATCAATTATATTATTCACATCACGTTGTGCATAGATGAATCACTACATTTTTACTTAACTTAAAAAAATGTCCCCATGTCGTATATAATATTTATATCTATATGTTTTTGAAAAAATCTATTTATTATATATATCGCAGATTATTATTCACATTATTTACATATTATATGTTGTAGATTATTTTTGCCATCTCTTCAGATCTATTATTTGCAGCCTTGCTTTCTTGAACATTATATACATTTAATACAATACATTTATGCTATTTTAACTGGCAATTTAAACTCTTTTTTTGTGCAATTTATTTTTCTTGTGTAACATTTTTTTGATGAAGCTAGGTTATTATGATCAACATGTATACCTATATTTTATGTTTAATTTATAAATAAATTTCTTGTTCATAAAAATTTGTTAAAAAATAATTAAAAAATGTAGTTTAAGATATTACAATCTAATAAAACAGTTTTATTTTTTTCGAGTGAAAAAATGTAGTGAAATAGTCTGACCTTTCTCGAATACAAATACAGACTCACCGACGGTCAAGGTTTGGAAGAAAAATTTTTAGTCCTAAGGTCATTTGCTTCTTTTGCCTTGCAGACAATCATAATAGAGGAAAGATCGCATTATGAGAAAAACAATTTGAATATTTTAAAGTAAATAAAGGAAACTGCGTTAATACGACAGAAAGCGCGAGAAGATTCTCGTGTTGCACAATGATTCAATAATATTTCCGTATAAGTTTATAATATTTTGTCACAAAATGTGGTAAGTTTTACAACCGTATTCTTTTCTAATTGCAGGCTACAATTATTTTTTAATATAAATATAGATAGATGTATCTGTATATATAAATAAGATACAACAAACGTAAATATATAGTTTATTTTTTTCTTTGTTTTTATATAACAATAAAATGTACTTTTTTTTACTAATAATATCTATTGGAGTATGCTAAAACAATAATAAAGTGACTATGCGATTGTAGCCGCTGCCCGCATCGAGTCATGTAGTAACAAGACCGATCCACGGCAACGAAGCGTCGGTCTCCAAACAGCGGCATCAATTCATATACGCACTGAACAGCAATATTCACAATTGGTAAAATATCATTATTAGATATATATTTACTATATAAAATATTACGAAGATCATTGTTGCTCAATAAATTAAGTACAATTATCAATTAAAATGAAAATATATAGAAATAACTATAACATTATTCATTTAACATAAAGGTATTTGTCTTACACAATCGCAAGTCACACGTAGATATGCGTTAAAAAAAAAAAACCGTTGTGCGCTCACCGAAAAACTATAATATTCCGTTCGCGTTGTTAAAAATTTTAAATTGCTTCAGAAAAATCGCCTTAAAAATCGCTTTAAATTTTGTCGTCGTTTATGATGTACATTGCTAATAATCCCGATAAAAGAAATGCATTTTTAATTTGGCTGTATCGAATCCGAAAAATAAAAAAGAGCGCACAGTTCTGGTCAAAACGATTAAGAAAATATTTTGTGTAACGGAAATTTAATACATGCAGAAAAACATAGAGATAAGAGGCCCTTTGGAACCTCTTTATCTTTAATCGCTATCGCTGGAAAGCAAATCACGTGACAGAGCCCGAATAGGCCAGCTCGAAATTACCTATGTCGAGTGAATCATATCGCGATAGTGCAGTTCCTACGGGAGTGGAAGGGAGGTGTGTCCCTTGAAAAACTTTCGCAGTGGGGAAAACGATAATGATGAAAAACTATACAACGCGTCTTCATTATATCGTTATCTAAATTTAACACAGTCGGAAAAGTGAACTCGTAGAGAAAAGACGCGTCTTCAGTTCATTACGCGATTACTTACGTGTTGAGCGAAATTTTATTACTTACGTGTTATCTTTACGACAGAAGGACGTTTTTTTATACATGTACACATACATATATATTCGGAAGTTAACGGAGTAAACTTTTACAACAAACAAAAAAACGCAACTACATACATAAGAGACGCAGAGATCTTTATTATCCTGAAATTATTATTAAGTAATTTGTTTTTACACGTCTTTATAAATAGTTTTTATTAATATTTAAATATTTAATTTGCAATAGAGAACGCGAGTTTTAACATAGATCTAAGTTACTTTCAGTTCACTCGATCGTAATATTCTGTTTTGTGTGTTTTCTGCAGTTTTAACATAAAAGAAACATCAAGATGAGTGATCGCTACTGTCTCCGTTGGAACAATCATCAAAGTAACATGATAAGTATTTTCCACGATTTATTAAAGAAAGAAGCTTTTACCGACGTGACTCTTGCTGTGGAAAACCATACTATCAAGTGCCACAAACTGATCCTGGCCGCGTGTTCGCCTTATTTACAAAAACTGCTCGAAGAATCGCCATGCAAACATCCGACGATCATACTCAAAGACATCAAATACACGGATTTGCAGATATTACTCGACTTCATGTATAACGGCGAAGTGAGCATCATGCAGGATCAGCTTGGCAGTCTGCTTAAGACCGCGGAAGTTCTAAAGGTGAAAGGTTTAGTAGATATTAACGGTAAAGATGATTATAGAACCTCGAGCCAGCTCAGGGATGTGTCACCACCGCCCGCCATCAGTACCACAAACAGGGATACAGTAATGGCGTCTAGTAGTAGCGTTCACTCGTCACCGCCGCACTCCACCTTCAGCGATATAAACCAATATTTACCGAGAACCGATGTTTCTTACTTGTATCACTCCCATGCAATAGACTTCAACAGGATAATGTCCGAGACTCATCCGGAGTCCTACAATACCTACAGCTCCTCTGACAATATTCCCTATAATCGAAAATTAGAAGACACGCCTATACTGCGTACGGCACTCGGTCAGAACTCGCCGGTGTTGTCTACTTTCGACAGTGCGTACTATCACATTCGCTACCCTTTGAACAACATCACTTCTAATAGTATAGATCTAACTCACAGAAGAGAAGCACCTCCCAGCCCGCTCGACATGGATGAAGAAGAGAAAAAATCGCCGAAACAGAAAGAGACAACAAAAGAGAAATCAGCAGGTATGTACGTGCACTGTTACAATTTGACGATGCGTAAAACCGATCGATATAATTGATAAGAGAAGTATATTGTTGAACTTTTGTTCTAATTTATATATTTTTGTTCTTTGTTATATGTCAAGATCTGCCGAAACCCGAGTGGAAACGATACAAACAGTACAGCCGTGCGGAAATCGATGCGGCGATAACAGCGGTGAGAGAGGGCATGAGCGCGGTGCAAGCAGCTCGTAAGTACAATGTACCGTCGCGCACCCTTTACGATAAGGTAAAGAAACTTGGTATTACGCGGGTCAAACGCTCGTCCACCAATGGCAACAATACGGCAAGTTCTTTTTACGATACCGACGATAACTTGAACGGCATTTATAACACTCCGTCCGAAGCTGACAACGAGAAAGGTTGTAACGTCAAGAAAATACGACAGGATCACGACTCGTCGTCGGACTCTTTTGCGCGTTGCGTTATAAGTCCGGTTATACGTTATGCTACTCAAATGCAGCAGCTAAGTATCAAAGACGAGACGGGGGAGAAGTACGAGGTGGAGGATCTCTCGATGCCGAGTCGTAAGTTAGAGATGCCGGTGACAAAAAAACCCTCCACACCACCGGATAAGATTAAGGAAGAGACGCTGGACACTGATCAGCAATCGGACAACGACCAGAATTAGGCTTCTCTCTCTCTCTCTCTTTTCATTTTCATCGCTTTCCTATTTAAAATCACATGGAAGACGTAGCGATACTTTCCCTCCTTTCCGTAATGAAACGGGTTCTAGTTGATATTTGTAGATAAAGAAAAAGAAATTCATCCAAGAAATCATTTTACACATTTTATTTTTTCTTGTATTTTCGCACAGATGCAGGCGAACGAGTTCGCCGACGCATACATATATCAATCAAACATTGACGTCATTCATCTATGAAAGAGAAAATCAAATGCCTATATACAAAGAATAAAAGACTGACTGAAAGAAGACTGAAACGCAAGCAACCAATCGTTAAAGTTGTTTGTTAAATATGTTATTTATTTTTGTTTTATTGTATTAGCATACTAACGTTACAATAAACTATATAAAGAGAGCTATGAGAGAGAAATTAGAAAAGAAAATGACAAATAGACAATATGTAACAATTAACAAAATTTACTTACCATCTTAATATTTTTACAACTCAGATTCAAAAAGAATTTGAACGCGATAGAACATAATTTTTCGAAAGAATGATAAGATCTCCCGTAATGTGTCCGAAGTCAACTGCTATTACTGACAATGTATAGAGATTATTTTACAAACTCTAGAGTTTCAGTACTAGCAGTTTATTTCGGAGAACAGTCAATAGAGCGCAGTTTGCTGCGCAATTTCGATAATTAACAAAATTACCGAAATTGCAAGCTATTTTTTAGTGCATACATAGGAGTATTTTTTAGAATAGTAAAGATATGCATTTATCCGGGATTTGCAATAATTACTTCTACACTGCTCAAACACATTTTGCGATTTACACTTTCAGATATATAAAAAAAATATATCTCATAGTGCAGAGGTCACGACTGACATAAAAATACCTCATAAATATACCTCATAAATATGCCTTATAAATATACCTCATAGAATGTACAAGTATATAAAATCTTTTTTTATTCAAGTTAAAGACTGATAGAGAAATTATTACGTATATGTAATAAACTTATTCGATTTTAAGTATACTATTAAAATTAATGATACATACAAAAAAAAAGTATCCATATAAAAAGTACAAAAAAATTCATATATAAAAAAATCCATATATAAAAAATATATGTAAATGTATATATATTATGTTATAAAAAATGATTTATCCATAAATCCACTAGACTATACTGGAAAGTTATCTATATAAATAATTAAACTTTCCTCGAAAAACACCATTGACCATGATGATAAATATAAAAACTAATTTTAGTTTTCGTACTATAGATACGTTGACTGTTTTGAAAACTAATTCAGACCTTATCATACCAAATTGCATACAAATTAAATTTTAGAAATAATTAAATTTTAGAAGCACAATTTTGTGCGGTTCAAAAAAATGTTGATGATGTTCTGTAAAAAAGAAAGTAATAGTGGTATTAACATACTTTTAAATAGATAAGTATATATAAGTTACATAAAAGAGTTATAATATAGATATAAAAAGATGTAAATATAATATGTTGAATATCAGTAATAGTACGAGAGTAATATTATTCGCGACGGGATTTGAATATTAGGAAAATTATGTTCTACATATCCGAAACTTTTAACTTTTTATATATTTGATGTATACAAACAAAGACACTTTCAAGATAAACTAATTCCACATTTAGATATTAAATCGTAAGTACAGAAAAACAGTTTGGCAGTAAGCGACTAGGCCGGGAATTTTATTTTCTCGGATATTTTTTATATTTGCTCAGAATAATTTATAATTTTATGAGACTGGTTTTTTAACAAGACTGTTTTTATATTAATTCATGCACGTGAATAGATTTTGTATTTTAAAAATATTTTTTACCTAGTAAGAAACATATCTTGTTAACTATTGGACTTCTATACTCATAATATGTAATAGTATTCATATATGTACGCCAAACTTCTGTACGACAACCAAGTAAGAGAAAGAAAATACGAAAACAAGTTATAATTCAATATAAATGTACTACACTACCTGCAAAGTTTGGAATTACGCTCGTATAGATATAAAATTACAAATATCTCAAAATATAAATATAAAATACGAATCTACAGTCAGTCAAGTAAGAGCCCAGTCGGGTTAAAAAAATTATAAAAAAATTTATCAAACAAAATTTTCAAATACATCTGTGCATTGCACTCGATCGGACCAAAGATGCAAATATGTTAATAATGCGTCCAGTCATCACCAGCGTCGATAATTGTCTGGCATCTTCGAGACATGCTGTGACTAAAGTGGCGTATTCTAACGACAAGGCCTCCAAATCCGACAAATCTTGCGAGATAATTGTTTCAAAGTGTACATTAAGTACAAGTTTTGTGAAAAACGTACGTACACTTTGAAACATATCTTGATTAAGATTGATCATTATCTTGATCAAGATTCGTCGGATTTGGAGGCCTTTGTCGTTAGAATACGCCGTCAATTTAGTTAACAGCATGCCTCGAAGATGCCAGGCAATTATCGATGCCGGTGGCGACTGGACGCACTATTAACATATTTGCATCTTTGGTCCGATCGAGTGCAATGCACAGATGTATTTGAAAATTTTGTTTGATAAATTTTTTTATAAGTTAACCCGACTGGGCTCTTACTTGACTGAACATGTAAATATGTAAATACAAATCAATTAAAACCTGAAACTCGTTAAATTTGTAACGTGTGTGCAATATTTTAATTGGTAATATTTGTATGCGTAATTTTATCGGCAATTAAATGTAATTAATTTTAAATTCTGACTTAAAATTATGACGTTAAATTATGTTTTAAATCTGTTTTCTAAATTGTTTTAATTTGTGAAACTATGTCAAGCATATTATATTCCTAATAAATAATGAATATATTTTTTTCGAACGTATGTAATTGTGTACAGAAATGGCAACAAGAAATCATTTTGACAAAAAATCTACAATCTCTCTCACAGATCCAAACTTAGCGGTAGTGCGCAGATTTACAAAATTTCTGTCTCTCCATTATTGTGTTCAATACTTATAGTCATAGAATAAATTTATAAACAAGACTTTTAATACAACGACTTTGTAAGATATAATTATTCTCTACTTATACGCACTTTATTTCACGCATACACATACACATACACACACACACACACACACACACACATATGAATCGTGCACAATTTGCGAATTGCGGCACGTATGAATAGTTTTCAGTTTGTGCAAAATATTTATATCTTGTGTGATATGAATAACACGCAGAATCAAACTAAATTCATTTGAAATCACAATTGTGTGTATGTAAAATTTCATTATAATACTACTAAAAAATTTTAACATATATTCCTATAAAGTTGTTCTTTACATCTACGAAAGAAGTTATATGATAAAACAATAGCGCCAACTGATTTGGAATCACATTTGTGTGTATGTAAGCGTGAAATCGAAAGTATAGAAAGACCATTTCGCGTGGTTTCTGATCAGGAATTGAATCTAAGTCTTGTTTTCTGAATTAAACTCTGAACTAAGTCATCTTTCTCCTTCTACTAATAATATCTTGTGTGTTTGAGCAGTTTCATTGACTGAAAAAGAATACTCTTTCATCCGCTGATTTATCAGTACAAAATTAATTCCACGGCTAAAGTATATTATGCAATATGTAAAACCGTATACGGTCCAAAAATGTCGAATGGCAGGAACCCGGATAGCGCTATTACGAAACAATTCTGAAATTTGTCGAGAAAAATCTCGATTTAATTTTGCAGAATAGATTTTTTATCTAATTTGAGAGCTCTAAGTACAAAGTTGTACTTAGAGCTCTCTGTCTAAGATGTATAAAAAGTGATAAAACTCAATTCACGCATTTCGTATGGGTTGACTAAATATTCTGTATTCAAAACTGATTATATTGAACTACTAAAATAATTAACAATAATGATAAAGAAAATCATTTTTACTATTATTACGTATTATTTTATATTATCTGGGAATATAAGACATCTTTATTAGTTTTTAATAGTTGCAACGACCACGTGCCTTCTTAATCGCTCTGTTGGTCTTGGTATAATATAATTATACCAAAACCAACAGAGCGATTAAATCGTATAGTATAATATTAGAAATATAATGGTAAACATTGAAAATATTTGATAGATATTTGAAAAAAATAAAATAAAATAAATGTTTTATATCGTCGTTCTAAATATTAAAAACTAATTATTATATGTTAGAGTTAGAGCATAGAGAACATCGATATTTGTTTTGTTAAAAATTGTCGCACATTGTGTGTCAAATATATATATATATATATATATATGTTTCTGATAAACTAGAGTAAGTAAAAAGAAGAATTGAACGTTTTATTCAGACTATACAGAAAAGTTGCAAACGCGAATCAAAGCTCATACGTACTACCTCATTTACGCAAGTCATTCCATATTTATTACAATAGAATTCTTATAAAGAGCAAAAAAAGGTATATATGTATATTTAAAATAATATATAAACCACTGAGCTGTCAACATAGATTCTGTTGCATTTTTTCTTCGATAATTTTTTACAATTGAATAATCTCGTAAGACGATGAAACAGAGTTCCAGTTTTAAACCTAGATGCAAAAAAGACTAAAGTAATTCCACATATTATTATTATGTAATACGTGAGACGATAATATATGAGAAATAAACGCCCAAAAAATTCGACTTCTTATATAGCAGTAACTGTGATAAAGTACAATTATAAAGTAGAATCATGTACTCAATAATGACAAAGATCTCAAAAGAATTTCAACTGTTTTATTTTTTAAACGGCAACTGTTAATAATAATATAAATTACAACAATATCTATTCCCAATAAGAAAATTGTTAGTTGAGTTGCGAACAGATTGGTTGCAAATTCCGCGAATAGACCGCGACAGAGACCATCTGTAAAACTATTAGGCTTATGTTTTTTAACACATCTGTTGCAATTATTATCACCTACAAATTGGGAATAAATTTTGAGCAAATTTTTTAAAATTGCTTAAAAATTCATTATTAAATTGTACACAGTTTTGACAAATCTATTCGGTTTTATTTTCAAATCTGCATTCGAGAAGATGAGTTTATAGAGATTCTCCAAAGTATTTCATAAACTAAACCGAAAATATCAGCCTTGTAACCGTTTTTTTTATAAACTTATCATATCATACAGAATATCATATAAATATTAAATCAGAAGTATAGGAAAATAATTTGACATAAATGACTGAATCCTGGGATCTGAACCCAGGTTTTTCGCTGTTCAAGAGAGACTGCTCTTATCATCTGAGTTATCTGATAAATATTTGTCTTAATATTTAATATTTGTCTGTTTTTGTACGACTTCAAATTCAACAATATCTCGCGTCTTAACTTTCTACTTTGGACTTATCCAACGCGTTTGAATCTGTCCCGCAACGATTCGTCGCGCCTTTGCTCGAGCTAGAATATCTATATTTGCCTCGTTAAATTTCTGAAGCTTTATGTTACAAAGATTGCTGCAGGATTCAACCCGTGTGCGCACGGCCGACGAGTTGTATCCTGCAGACAACACCGATCCTTGTCTATTCTAAAGTTAAACTCGCTAAGTCTGATTATATTTGATTTCGCGATCGACTCTGTGTTATGCGCGACTACCGCATTAGACGGGCGGCTATAACATCTTGGGATCAGCGGTAGTCGATTTTGCGGTCGTACGCACGGATGATATCGCTCTAATAGCGGAGACTCCAGAGAAAAGATGCGACGGCTGTTCACCGTCGTGGAAAACGAAGCGCAGTCGGTAGGACTTCGATTCAACACCGCAAAGTGTGTTACCCTGCACATCCGAACGGGATGAATCGATCGCGTCCTGCCGACTGTCTTCGAAATCAAGGGAGAGAGGGTGCATTACGTGAAATTCAGAAAGAATCTTACTTCGGTGTCCCTTCCAACGGGGTTTTCTGTCGATCAGAATTCCTACTCTATAGTGCAAAACATGATTTAAGGGGCGCGTTAGCTTTGTGGCAGCGAGTTGAAATGGTAGCAAAATGCTACATTCTGCCATGTCTCGATTTTCTGTTGCGGGGTGTCAAGCTAAAAAAGGATCTCCTCAAAGTTGCGAACAAGAAGATCAGGCGGCTGACTAAGTCGTGACTGAATCTCTCAGCGCGTCAATGCAAAAATGGTCTATCTCCCTGATAAAAAGGGATGTAGACTGTTTTCTCTCGCTGACGTTTTGACGATAGCGTCTTCCGTGTTCTCACGGCTGACGACACTAAACAATAGATATCTATATGTTTAGATATCTGTACAATTTGATATATAAATATTAATATCTAAAATATTATTAGATTAATCCTTTATAATAAATCAAGAATTTTGTACAAAATTAGAGTA
>QVNW01000640.1:0-36418 GCA_014825475.1 Pseudomyrmex flavicornis | reverse complement strand
CTCTTGATTTGTCGCTAAACACTTTTATTTCCACATAAAGTGCACGATACTTTTTGTACGTGTTTTCAGGCCATTTATAGCCGCTCCCCGACGTGAGTCTGCTTGTATTGTTTTTTTTTGTATTTTATTTTCTTTATTTAGCAAATTATGAGCACATGTGTCTACAGTATAACTCTAGTAGTTTCGAGCATCACAATTTTGACTTCTTCTTTTTGAGCAATAGGTTTCCTCACTAGTCATATTTTCCCGATATTGAGCGATATTTCTGTGCGCAGAATGCGCGTTCATCTCCGCTCTAAGAGAAAGAAAAACACACATCTTTCGTCTCTTGCTACCAGTCGGTCACTAACTAAAGAAGGGGAAGAAAATAATTTCGAATTCTAGGAGAAAAATCGATTTCGTGCGCTCCGAAATTACTGGAGTTCTACTGTCTTATTCTAAATGCAAAAAGTGTAAGCAGTAAGTGTAAAGTGTAAGCAGCGCGAAGACCTCGTGCTTTCTATTGCCTATTAGTTTTCGTGACGATCGATGTTGCTACTGTCAAATCAATTCTGACGCTTAGATATCAACGAGCTTTTAATATACAGGATGTGATTATACAAGTAAAATAATTATGTATATAGGTTAAGTACTATTTAATCTTCTGAATAAAAGATGTGATATGTGAAAAGACGAGATTACATAGTAAAAGAATACCTTTTTTCTTTCTTTTTTTTTTTTTAATAAAGCTCGCTCGACGAAAAATTCACGAAAACGCGGATTAGACCCGGACTCGTATATTTCTCGACCACATATCCGTCCATATTATTAGGGGAAGAGCTCTTTCAGCGGTGAAAGTAGGCGTGAATTCTTTTAGTCACATCTGGGCCGCCTCGGATTGCCCCTGAGCGACGAGTAAATGCCACTCGGCGATGCTTAGCACACACGCGCGTGTGTTTCCACTTCGGGGAATATATTCCTGGCGTTAGAGCCTCATGAGCACACGAGAGACGTGACATTGCAACAATCGCCCGCCATCCTTCGCTCGTGCTGTACACCGCGTCCGTCCTTTTCCGAAAGGGAAAATTGCGACATGCCCCAGCGAAAACATGACGCGGCCTTCGCATTCCGTCGTTCTCTTTCGTCCTGCTTTTCTCTTTCCTCCCCTTCGTTCCCATCCGCGATTCTCCTCGTCCAGAGAGAGAGAATGAAAATCCCGAGAACGTCGCCGGTACGACGTCAGTGTCAGCCGGCGGGCGAGACAGTCGTTCGAGGCTCCGGGTCATTCTCTCTCACCCTCTTTCCACCCCCTGCTGCTGGTGCTGGTGCTGCTACTACTGCTGCTGCTGCTGCTGCTGTTGCTGCTGCCATGAATTTGTGCAATCTGGCTCTTTAATACCGTGAGTGGTTTTTGCTTTTATTGGAACAGTAAACGCGAGAGACACGAGAACGTAGATTAAACGACCTATCCCGGATCCTCGTTAAAGAATTCTCTACTTGAAACAACGACAGTTTTCGGTAAATGATACCAGGCGATGTCAAATGGTTTCATCGGATCGTTGTTTTCGATATTCTTTCTCTCTCTTCCGTCGTCGTCGTCGACGCGACGTTGGATCGCCGACTAATAACGTTTAATACCGAAGTTAGGTTACGACACGAGCGAAGAACTTGAAAGTCTCGACGACTTTGAGGTAAGTTTTCGCGTTGCGCTTCGTCTCTCGTTTGTTCTCTTGAAACACACCAGCATCGCGTCATTACTTTGTACAAAATTTTCAGCACGTTCGCGCGCGCAATAGCTTTAGAACTTTGAAAGAGAGAGGGAGAGAGAGAGAGAGAGAGATCACGAAGCTGGAAATGGCGAGAACGAGCACGTCGCGTGATATCGGTCGGTGATGGATGCAGTCATTCGAAACGCGGAGCAGGCAGGCGACCGCGACGACGATCCGGTCGATCCGTGTAATTAAATGCCCACCGCGTATCGCCAGGTCTCTATCGCACGAAAGTGTACCCTGTGGCCACTGTAATCCATCCACATTTGTAGAAGGACTCGGATATCCCAATATGTAGGTCCGATCCGCCTTGGATCAATCGATGGTTTGGCGGGACAATGCGAAAAAGGATGTCACGTTGTGTGACGACACGTACAAATTGCGCACATGCGAATGCTTTTCCACCGCGAATGTCTAATTAATTAAATCCGAGTAATTTTCGCGGTTCTGTGAAAACAAAGCTTCGCCACAGATGTGCATTTCTTTTGTGAACGTACGCGCGTTACAGGAGGCGCGCTTGTTAATTCTTATTGCACTACGCCGCGTCATTTGCAACCGTTGAACCGCTCTCTGATATTGCGCTATATATCGATGCAAACATGGCGATAACTAATACGCCGTGACAACATAGTTAATCAATATTGTCGGGCAATGCGCACCGATGAAATTAACACACATATTATAATGACGCGTTTTTATATTGGCCGTTAAAAAAGAGTCGAAAACTTAACATTGGGGCTTATATAAGTCGAGTGATTAAATTGATTGCAATAATTATTTATATGAGGGATATGTGTATTATGAAACTTGCGCGCAACGACAGTTACGGTGGTGCGACTGTTGCGAGGGCGCGCGACGCTTCGGAGTCCCAATTAGCGGCGTGTCGAGAGAGCGTCCGCGGAACAAATTTGGAGAGGCATCAAAAGGCACGTGGGTTAACCATGCAATAACGCAGTTACGTGTTAACTAGAAACACCGCACTGGAAAGTGGTTAAGAAATGATAACCAGAAAAGGCTTACATATAGTGTTCAACAAATCATTTCCGATTATTCTGGATATGTGTCGTCGCGCGCTGTCTTAAGAGTTAATGCTTTTTTTTCATTTTCGATTTGAGATAAGTGCACAGAAAATGAAGAGTGTTTAAAATATTTATTCATTTATTATTGGCAAAAAGAAATAAGCCGCTCAGAACTGTGTCATCCCGATTTCCTCGATATAATAAAGTTAGAACATCTCATTTTTAATTAAAATTCAAATTTGAAACTGTTAGCAAAATTTTTTAAATAAATTATTATTACTAAAGCTGTTTTAAAGAAAATATGGAAATCAAAACTACAAAAGTTTGTTACAGATACGCTAACATAATTATCTTCGCTACATATCTTTTTACTTCTATATGTCAAAATTACTTAATAAATTGTAGCGAGCATTCGCAGCGAGCGCACATGAGAGAAATGTGTTGCGAACTATTGTCGAATTAAAATATCATATTAAAATATCACCACAGATTTCGCATGTACGGGAAACGTAAATATTTAATATGAGATTTATCGCGGGGTTAGATAAAAGAGATGAGAAAAAGAGAAGAAGGGGGAAAGAGGTCAGAATCGAATAGAAATGCAAGACAATGGGAAAAGTCGGGAGGAGAGAAAGAGCGCCCGAGCCAAGTTTCGATCGTAAGAGAGACAAGTACCGAGATCGCCGGATCATGCCAATATTCGCCGACGCGGTCTTCGGTAAAATGCAAATTCACTATCCCGTTCGAACGAATGGACTTCTTTGGAAGAGCACGGGGGGAACGAATTGCAGATGCAGAATTAAATTCCTATTAAATGTGGAACTGAAACTTTAATACGTCGCGGCCGAGAAAATTGAATTGCTATTTCGGTAATCGCTCTCATAATCCCACAGGAAGGCTGAGTTAATAAACTCGGTAATTACGGCATTACGTTATTGTGCGTGTCATTTTTACCTTAGTAATTAACTTTTGATAAATATACTTTCAACCTGCTGTGTACACATGTATATACATATAATATGAGCGTGTGTGTGTGAGAGACACAGAGATTGATAATTAACGTCATAACGAACATTTTATGTAATTTAATATAGTCAGATTCACTCGTGACTTTATTAACACACTCTTACTATCATTCTTACCAAACGATATATGCTTGAGATACGAATTTAGAGTCGCTTGTTATTTTCGACGTGAATATTCACGAAGATTAGGAATTATGAGATTCTCAAATCGATTATTTGATTATCATATCGACAGCTGGATTATTTGTTTTCGCTCCACTTTTCAATGGATGAAAATCATCTCTCAACGTTTTTCGAATATCGTTGAAATATTGTCGTATAATAACAACATCCGTACGTAAACATCCGTGCAATTGCGCTCGTCAAATTTGTTGTTACGGATATTTGTAAATTGGAATTTCTAAGCCAAAAAAATTTTTCTATTGACAGAAATACTAACATTTCCTACACACAAACATCGGCATGTAGATAAATAGATTAAAATAGAAGATTCACCAGGGAGATGAATATTACGCTGCAGAGTGACATTATTACATGTCGCGGGACACTAATCCACTATTTTAGAGAACGCCATATTTGTTGACCGCGGTCTATGAATATATATCTTCTCTCGGAAATGACGCGATAACGAGCTCTGGACCCGTCGCGCGCGGCTCGCACAGCTTCGTCGATCGAAGATTCCCGTTTGACTCTTTACTCGCCGTCAACACGTACCGCCGGTAACCTACGCTTGGTAACTGAGAATCGCCCCATTGATTCGTTCCCCAGCGGATGCCAAACGAAAATCGGGAAAACTACTCGATGAAGCGAATTCAATCAAATGAAACGTGTGTGAAAAACGCTACATGAAAATTATGTATTTATTTTTTGAAAGATGTTTTACACAAAAATCCTTTCTAGAGTGATATTCTATAGCCATACAACTCTCTATAGTCAAAACTGTTACTACTGTTTTATAACATAAAACGTGGAAAATAATATAATTCGCGGTCAAAAAAAAAAGAAACGTTTCAAAAGCCATTTAATTTTTTATCAATTAAAAAGCGTATAAAATTGCTAAATGTCAGCAAACAAAACTTTATATCGTCAATATTTTAACTTTTTCAATAGTTGTAATAGTTTTACTGTCGCGTGTGTGATTTATATTAAAGCGTCGTCGTATACACTGCATAGTTTATGAGCGGGTAATCGAAACACGCGTAGTATTGCATGCAATGAATGCGGAATGTTGCGTGTTAGGTTCGGTTTTATAGCTGTTATGTTATCACAATCCGGCAGTAGCCTGAATTTCCCTAAAAGCATCGCTTCTCGTGGTTAGTAATCCAGGATTCGACTGTGCGCGCGTTTCGCTACGGTCCGCGCGATCCTCATAGCTCGCATCGCGAGATCCTCGGCATACGTACGGCACACTTCGGTGAACTATTCCCGGTACGAGGATCTCCTTCGTCCTAGTGACGCATAGCCGAAATCTGATAGTTACCACTGGTGGAATGAATATGCGATACGCGCGCGATGCCCGTATACTGACGCGTACACGGCGTGCCCGGCAAGTAAATGCCGAGTTTCACCAAGTGCCTCTGTTCGATAACGCGCAGAAGTACCAAATGGCTAATACGCGTTTTGAATCGGGTCGCCAAATCCGACTAATTAGTGCTGCGCGGTCGTCACCGTACTAATCGCGCTTACAGACAGATCAAACCATTGGCAAATACTAGCGGGAATTATACCGATCTCAAAAGTTATTACATTCGCTCCGCGAATAGCTTGAAATCAGATAAGAGAATTTATGTGATTTTCAAAATATATATCACGTATCTATTTATAATCAAAATAGAATTGTGTGTGTGTGTGTGTGTGTGTTATTGAATTTTGCAAATACTCTGTACGTGTCTGAAATACTCACGAGTGGAAGTTGACACATTTCAGGAATTGAAATAAACTAGAATTGAACAACGTAGCTAAACAGTGACTTTTGTTCAACGTCGAGCGAGGAAGTTGTGTCGACCAATTTTGATCCGTTTAATAATAAAACGTGACAATTACAAGAGCTCCATTTCCGAGTGACAGCGCGTGCGAATATGTACTTGAACAAAAATGTTGGAAAACAGCTCCTACTCCTGTCGAAACATTTCGGAGTACAATTGCGATTTGCGTCGCGCACTGCCTCTCGACACAAAATATGCGCACCAAAAAAAAAAAAAAAAAAAAAAAAAAAAAAAAACATGAAGTAGAGCAAATGTCATACTCGACGAATCGCCGCGAACCCTTTTTCACACGAATGCATTTCAAGCACATAACGCACTCTGCGTTATGCGTTCGAATAAATTTGAATGCAAATGAAAGTACGATGAAAAAAAAAACGAGAAGAAAGGGGAAGAGAAAAGGTGGAGAAAGAAAGTGGAGAACGGGAAAGAGAGAAAATCAAGAGAAACAGCGAGCACAAAAGAAAACACACGGCGCAGGTGATGACGATGACGCGGCGCGAGGCACACGCGTGACATATTTCGACGAGAAAGAATTGTGAAAAGCTCTCCGAGAATTTTCTAGACAATCCCAGGAGCTGCCAATTAATCGATCAGACCCGCTCCGACCCACGCTCCTCTTTATCGCCTGGATTCTATCTTTTAATTGGGAGAATGGTGTGTCGGACGACCGGCCGGATTAGCCGGTTCTCTTGACTTCGGAAGATCAATAAAAGCTGGCCGAGCTACAGTTCAAACCGTGTTTCCTGATGGCATCGCCGACGCTATCGTCGTCGCTAGAAAATGTCATCCAGTGCGCGTCAATATTTTTCTATGCCACCGGTGCGATCAAAAAGAAAGAGAAAAAGAGAGAAAGTCTAGAAAAGATTGGTATTTACCTGCTATCTATTCACACGCTTTGGAATGCGATCCAAGCGTTTTCTTTTCGGAGAAAGTCTGCTTAATTAGTTGCCTTAAATCGGACTAACTAAGAAATCCCCGTACACAAAATTGAGACCTTAACGATCTCTTTTCTTGCGCGTACTCAAAGATAGTTTTCGGATTATGTGGCTTATCTACATCTCGTATGTGAAAGATTAGCCAGGAAGAGAAGATAGAGGAAATACGAAACTGTGTGTAAACGTGTGTGTGTATGATCGATGAAGGAAAAGGTCCACCGTAATGGCGAGTGTCGCTCGTAGTCAGCCATTGTGTCGAAATGCAAATCGCTCGATGGCCGGCGGCCGACGGAAATCATGGACCGTCTATGTGTGCGACTCTTTCCCCGTCGCGTCGCGGGAAAAGCTTTCTTTCTGGCGATTCTGTCTCTCTACCGCGCCGCTCATAGAGGAATCTGACTCGTCAGACTGGTTTATTAAATTTTCACGGTACGGCGGACACGTTTAATTTTACTTTGTATTGATTTTACCGCAGAATGGAAATACGGCGCGGACGGACGATGTAATTCTTTTCCGCAATCTGTACCGTTGAGAGGAGAGAAAGGGGTGGGAGTTAAGCCCGACAACGCGAAGGCCAATCGACGGCACGCTCGATGAAAATTGATTCGTCTCCGCGTCAATCAATCGATTAATAGCTGAAAAGTACACAACGCGTGGCTGCGAAAAAGATACTATTCGAGCGCGAATGTGTAATGGAGTATTTGTACGGAAATGTTGCGGAAATATTTATATAGTGTTCTCTCTCTCTCTCTCTCCCACCCTCACTCTTTTGCTACTGATCGAATTTGAAAGATAATTAAAAGATACATTTATATAAAAGATCGCACATATATTGATAAAAATATCAATAATTGATGAACGTAGATGATCATCAATCTTTTATAAGACCTTTTCTTTCATGATACATGTACTCTTTGTCCTCTCGGAAAAGCGGACGACAACAGTATGTGCGGCCGAAGTGATTTCGACCGGATGATAGGTTTTCGAAATTAGAAAATGCCAGCACGCTCTCGCCGGGAAACAATTATTTGTTGCGAGTGTCTCATGAAGTACGTGCAACGCCTCGATGAAACTGTTACCGTGCACCTACTACGTATACCCGTCCGTAAAATGTCGCGCACGTTTCGATGTTTCGGTTTGTCTTGATACAAAACTGGAACCGAGTGTCCGCGCGAGGATAGGAGGGAGATAAAGCTAAAGTTTTGATAAAACGCCCTCGAGGCTCGCGATATCACTCAGCGCGACAAAAACTTTCTTCCACCTTCGTCCGGTATGTACTATCGAAAATTATATCTCAGCCGCAAGGTCATTCACGAAATTGCGGTTTCTTGCACTTTTCGTCAAACAACAGTCAATATCGCTTCATTAAAATCGTGATAGAAATTTAATGGGAATTGGCACGCAACCTCTTTCCATGCAGACACACCGACTGATTGAACCACACATTGGCATATCACCAAAAACAGATTATGAGCTCGTGAAATGAGAGATCACGCGCCAAGATATAGTTACGTACTTCAGACACGCTATGCTCATACGAGCTATTTTTCGAGACAGCATAATGGAGATGTAACGTAACAAGCTCGATGTGCTTATTTTAATGAGAGTCCGGCCAGTGTGTAAGTCGAAACTTTCCCCGATAACATAGCCGGGCTTCCACCGGGTAGTGGTAATAAAAGCAGTTAAGTCGGCCTGTGATTTATGGCTGACACAACGAGTCCGTTTCTACTTAAATATTTTTTTTATCAATACGAATGGGACGAGCAAGGTTTTACGCAGATGTGATTAATTAACAGAGTATTTAAATATAATCACATTTCCGGATTTCGAACGCTCTTCGGATATATTTCTCCGCTTTCATTCGCGCGATACTCGGCTTTATTAGCCGCGCGCGCGGTTATGTCATCGATATTCTTTGTGAAGAGAAGTCCATTGAGCATATCAATGTAGTACGCGCGTGCACGTTAACGTATCAAGTTTTGTCTTTCATCGAATTTCCTTGTTTTCTCGCGGAATGTTTTTTTTCTCTTTTATTGTGGGACAATCCCTTCAAGTTTTTACATGTAATCTCTCTCTCTTACGGTGGATAACAATTGAAAATTTCGAACACGTAGTAGTCCTGAAGATTGTCTGAAGATGGTTTTACCCAAGTCTCCCGATTGTAATGGCGTTGAATAATGCAGGTTTCGTTGCAGCGATGATATTTACAAGCGAATACTTTGAAATGAAATTCTTTCCCGGTAAAGGAGCAAATATTCATAAGAAATGTAAGATACGATTCTCTTTCATATTCCTCAAAGCAAATGCTTTTACTTATGTCTTCCGCCGAAAGCGGTAGCTTTTGAAGTAATCCAATATCTTTCGATTACTTAAGTAAAATTGTCAATAAAGTAATGCGAAGAGCACAAAAACACATCTTAAAAGTGCATTACTGTTTAAAACAAAAAAAAAAACAAAAAAAAAAGAGAGAAATCGTCTGGAACGTTGATATAACTCTCGATTGAACGATTAATATCGACAATCTCACGCGAATGTGTCTTTACGAAGATATTATTTTTCGAGAGAGCGTGGTTACACACGCGCTCACGCAACGCAAGAGCGTTGATTATATTCTCGGTATAACACCTTTGTACCTCAGTTCTTCCTCGTAATTAAAGTCGAAACATGAAACAGACAACGTCCTGCGACGTTCGTGTGGTAGTTTCATTTGGCCATCGCGACTGTCGCTGATAATTAATAATCTGCATGAATAATGCCCGCGCCTTTGTGCACGTAGCAATTCATTCCGATTATGGTGACGATGAGGAAGCGCTGATTAGGATGTGTACGCGAAGTCACTTGTTACAAGTAATTTAAATTCTCTCATCAGCAAGCGAAGTATTACGCGAAGCCTCGGCGGATCGCTAATAGAGTTTTCGTCGCATCAGGAAGCAGAAAAAAAAAAAAAAAAAAGAAAGCGTGTCATGAAGAAAGAGTGGTTTCGAATCTAATCAAGTCACGCCTGACATTTTAATTTTTTACGCCCGCGCACAAGATTGCCGGAGATAAAGAAATACTCCGAGAAAGTGTCCGATTCGTCGCACGCAGCGTAATGTCATTTGCGCGTACGTGTTTCTTAAGACTTTTGTCTGCTTAATGAATGAGAAAATAATTATAACAAATTATACAATTATACTTTCTCTCTCGATTCGTAGCGAACAAAACAATATCGTCTCCATTCAAGCTGTGGAAAGATTGTACTTCTGGTTAGAATTCTGGAATTAATTAGCACATTATATTTATATTGCTGCACCTCACTTAATTAACGAGCGGCAATTAAGGAAACTGAGAAGAATACGCTTGCTAACCAAACGTAGTTATGTCACTAGTTTAAATATATACGGAAAAGGCGTTGTGTGTTATCTACCCCTTTGAAAAATCGCGTCGATGCGTTTCACAAAGGATGTGCTCTAATTAATGACATTAAGAGTCCTCCGCGCATTATGAGATTAATTAAACGTTCTTTCTATTGCATTTCGGTTTTTATTGACGGAGACACTGCAACTTGGTAACAAGATTGATCGATTAAAAGCGACGTCGATAACGCGTCTTGTTCCATTGTTCGCGATTGTTTGCGTTCTTCTTCTTTGTCATCAATATTTTTTGTTTACGACACAGGTAATGAGGCGACGATTTTTTATCGCGCGCAATGGTTTTTTATAAAATCTGAATTAACAACATGACGCGACGTGAAATCCGTATATATAACTCCACGCTCCATATCACTGTAATACTCCGCAGTACAAACACAGCGTAGATTTGCATCTGCTTTGCATTCATTTATTATTACGCTCCTTATAAGATTTTAACGAATAATGAGGGAAATGACATTAAAATGCCAAAAAAACCTCGCGGCGGTCCGGTATTATACGATGTAATTTTGCGAACTACATTTTTTAATTTCCCGCGGCTTCTGCGATTATGTCAAAAAATGCTAGTGTATTCGCGCATTATTTCTCATTTTCGCGAGATTTATTTGACATCGCGCGTCGGTGAATATCCACAGAATCTATGCTCAAAAATAGGTGCATATTTCATGGTTTCGCATTTCGCTCCCTCATTTTCGAAGGATTATCAAATTTTTGACTCTCTTGTTTTTTGTTTTTTTTAATATTCATCTATATATTACACTAATTTCGCGAACGTTGTAGCGCAAATTCGAAAATTTTTTTTCCGAAAAATTGATAAAATAATAACACGATCTCCCACGATGACTGCGACATATAAATTGTTTATTTGAGGTACGACCGGGGTTATCGTTATGTACACGTTATGTTGTATGTTTTGTAATCAGAATATATATACAAATCTATAGCTATCATGTTCGGTGTAAATGTCGCTCGAATGTGTCCCGTTATCGAAACAAATTCAAATTATTGTCAGCAAATTTTGCTCGCCGTGGCTATCCTGGATCCGTCATATCTCTTTGTTTTCTTCTTTATTGTTTACAACTGAATTTTCCATCGTCCTTTTGAACTCTTCCCCTCAATGCACTTGGGCACGAAGTTTCCACTCACCTCCAGAGATTGTAAACAGTATAATAATGGGCGTTCTTATTACAGACTGGTACAATGGGAGTTTCGGGAAAACTTTCCAGATTTGCCATTCCACAGCATTCTAATTAGTAATGCTAACGAAACTTCGCGGAATAATGAACGCCGAAGCAGTATTGAATTAAGTGCTGTCGCATGCATTAACGTGTGCCAGCGCTGCCGCTGCTGTTCAGATTTTGCCGAACTGTCAGCAAGCGACGAAGGGATCGTTCTCGTGTTTGCTTTACTTAAATTAACACGAAATCAACGGAATAGCGCGCGCCCGCGCGCCCGCGCGCGACCCAGTGAAACTTATTATTGTGAGAAGACACACACGCGAGAATGGCGTTCGTCACTATAACCTACGTCTGATATATGTAACCACACGCGGGAAAGATCTGTGAATTCGACAGAAGAGATGTACGTTGAGAAAAAGAGAAAAAAAAGAGAGATAGAAATATCATACATATATATATATATATATATATATATATCTATTTTTTAATTCATATAAGCGGGTAATTAGATATTTTATATATATTGGACGCAAACCAAGCATCTTAGATGAATCTTCGAATTGTTAATTTACACGTTTAAAAAATATATGTGCGACATATAAGCTCGTATTGACTTTAAATCTAAGTTGGATATTCTTTTAGTCATTGTTTTTCAACAAAATATTGAAAGTAAAACAATTATATACACAATAATCTTTTCTTTTAAGCTATTTTTCAATGACAGTGTTGTCACACAATACATATTAAAATAGAGTAAAAAGAGAGAAAGAATATAGCTATAAAACATTTATTGGATATTAATTACGATTATACGTATATTTCGCGGGTGAAGGTGACACGGCGCTGTGTAGTTGCTTGTAATTAAATATACAGGCATTAGCGGAAAGCTCTCTAATGTTTAACAGTCCATTTACGTCAAGTCTGTCAGGTTCTTGTCAGCATCAGGTATTTTCGTCTCAGCCGAGTTTGTGTTCGGGCCATGTTTTTACTCCTCTCCAGCCTCGAGGGATGTGTCGATCTATTAGGTCGGCATGGTATTAGTACCTCTCAATACCACCGAATAGTATCCTCTTTGCAGTTTTTTTTTTCAATGAAACCGGGAGAAAATTTCACGGACAGACCGATACCGAATCGATATTGCTGGCTGCCGTTGAACGTAAGAATTAAAAGCGGGAACGATGCCGACCGCAATTTCCTCTCGCTCTTGTACTCTTATCGACATGCGGGCGAAATAGATACGATAACAATCGCGCTATAATACATGTAACAACAACAATTATTGTGCCCGGCATGGAACCGGAAATTCTACGAACAAATAGCATTTGTCCAGGGGAAGCGAGGCTTCGCCCGAGCCAATAAACTGTATTTTCGCGGTCTGCTCGTCCGCTCGAACCAGATTATCGATACTTCGATTATTCCACTTACTGCCTTAACGATGTTATTGTTTGTTCAATCAACGACATTATCTGGACAATCGTGCAACTAACCACACCGGAACCGTGCGCTGTGCTCTTCTCTCTGCTTCTCTCCCCCTCCCTCCAAACTTCACTTTTCTTACCTTTCTTTGTGACAAGGGATGCAAAAATAACAAAAAGAGAGTGAGAGAGAAAGAGAAAGAGAGAGATCGTTGTACGTGGATTAATTACAGCAGCATAGTCAGGTTTATAGAATTAGAGGAATCTCGCGTGTACGCTGGACTCCTTTTAATTGAATGTTGTATCGCGCACAATTGAAAATCGATGAAACTCGTATCGTAAACATGTGTATTTCGCCAATCACTTTACGGACGGAAATATAACGCGGTTCGCATCTCTTTCTCTCTTTTTCTGCTTCTCTCTTTCTCTCTGTCCTCATCGTTGTCGTCGTCTTTTTCCAAAAGTTAAAAATAATACATAACACATCAAAATATGTGGATTAATGATAAAATCATAATAATACGGCGAATTTACAGTTTGTATCAAAAGTACATAACGGATGTGTATTTTCGATTAAACGTTCGCGCGTCGCGAAAATACAATCGAAAATCGATGGATGCGCGGGCGGAATAAACGCGCATATACCAGACGGCCAGTCGCTTTATGCGCGAGACCGTAAATGTTACGTTAACTCGGTATGGAAATACATCTCGTATATTTCTTCCCGGTGCCGTCTCTTTCTGAGAGAGGTTTCCCTAGAAAATTTGCCAGATGCGTCTCGGGGACAGGTTCGTTTGCGCTCGCTCGCGCTTTTTCTCTCTCTCTGTGGGCATCCGCGTGGCGAAGGAGGAGTGGCAGGGGAGCGACGTTTTCAAAAGACCCTCCTTATATATTACGACCTAAGAGGCTTCCTTCAGTAGATTATGGCAACGTAGCACTATTGCAACTTGCTGTAAGGAGCTTATAGCTCCTAGCTATCAAAGACATTGCCGGAGAAAGCAATCATGCCTTTTGCCTTGACGGACACCAGCGCAGGTGTGTGCGCGTATCAGTACGAGAGCATATATGGACTGGCGCTTGATGCGGTGAGATTGTCTCGCCGTACGTGAACATGCAATTAATCGTCGGCTAATCAAATTAGTGACTATTGTCTTTGGCAACTCGGATCGCGATCATCAAACCGATCGCACACGAGAGCCCGAACGATTTTCGGATATTTCTGTAAAACGCGTTTTATTGCACAGTATTGCATTTTTTTCACTTTTATATAGTCAGTTGCAAAAGAACGACCTCTTTACATTGAATATATTGTTCGAATAGCTTACATTTCCTCTATTTGTACACGTCACGATGCTATCAGGTGTTATCTGACATTTCATCACGAGGCGAGAAAGTTTGCTCCAACTATAACACAGTAATGAATCATTTCTCAATTAAAGTAGTTGCATTGCAAAGACTTGATGATTCCAGTTTGCGTGTGCGATCAAACGATTCGAATGAATGTCAAAAAACCAACCTCCAAGCCGCGGGGGGTTAGATTTTTGACATTCATTCGATAAAAAAAAAATCGTGCAAAACTCTCTGATCTTGCACCATTTTTTTGAAACAGATTCACCCGTGCCGCGCCGACGCGACGTGCAAGCGGTAACGAGGAAATATCGTTCCACGAATCGATCCGCGGCGTGAAAAGGTCACCGAGAAGGGGTCGTCGCCGCTTGTCGAACGTGGCGGATACCGTGTCGATTATACCGAGCAATGTGGCCGCATGAATATGCGGCTCCAAACGAGAAATATCGAGATTTAGCAATGCGCTACAACATTTCGGTGAGATTCGCGCGTCCTGTATATTGCGTCTGTATATATTATGATGAAACTTGAATACGCGAAGCGATAAATGCATATATATATATATATATATATATTTGATCTCAAAAACCAATATTCATTTTGTTTTGTTTATTTGATTCATCAGCGTAGAGAAAACTCGATTATCGAAACACTATTTTTATTGTGAGAAAGTTGACACTATTTACCAAGCGATATATAATGTAATTTGTGTTTTTTTTTTCGATCATGGCACTTGAAAATAAGTGTATGAAATTTGTAAATTATTATCAATATCTGGTGATTATATAATCCTTCAGTATACATATATCTACGCATAATCTATACGTACATGTACATATCGGTATGTGGATGTTCTATCTCCCTATAACTTTTTAATGTCAAACTCCTGATTCAGAGACGAAACTCGTGATACCAAAACGTCATAACTTTCAAATAGGAAGTGTGTTCAACTACGGCAAATTTGTACGACGGAAGTTCGTACGTTCAGATTTGGTGTACCGCGCACATATTGCCAGGTGCATGATACAGCACAGCGCAGCGCTTCAAGAGGAAGTGAAGGAAGCTCTCATCTACTTGCTGCCTGATATTGATATAATTTTGTATACAATAACATTGAAGTATTTTCGGAACGTTCCAATTAGATATCTGTGTATTTGGCACGTACGTGAATGTTACACGATATAACATTGACAATAAGTCGTATGAGTGATGTTATTTTTTTCCCTTGTATTGTTTAAAATATGACAGGCTATCTATTTTAGATTAGGCTAAAACAAGTCAACGTTTTGACACACTGACACATGATTTGTGAACGACGTAAAATTGTCAAATTGTTTTTTTTTAGCTAGAATATGTAAGAAAATATTTTTTATTGCAGTTGCTAAACTTCTGAAAATAAATGTAACATATATAAGTATTAAACTATTTTTATAATAACTTTGTTTTACACTTGTGTTGTATGTTAAAAATTATATCATAAAAGTACGTATTTTCGCTCACGATGCGATAATTAGATAAAAGTTGGTATTTCAAAATTAATGAACATTTCTATTTCATGATACTTATTGTATCTTGTAATTATTATTAAATCCGTTTCTCTACATATTAATAATTTATTTAGTGCTTCGAGTTTATATAAAAAATATATAAAATATTGAAGAAACTTTAGTTTAATTGAATTCTCCTTCATTATCATACATTTTAAGTTTTCATTAAACTGTACAATTGTTTTAATAAATGTTTCATAATTATAACGTTCCACATTTAAACAAATCAAATTATCGCAAAATATATATGTATAGAGTGCCCGAATATAGATATTTAACTTTTTACCCAAAGTCATTTTTATATATAAAGATTCTTTAAATGTTATAAATTATTCTCAAAATTATTTAGCCGACGATCGTTGCAATTGTCACGATCGTTGTAATCGTCGAAATTATTAAGCTCGTATTTGCGTTCTGATAGCACTCCGATGCTGTGCACGGCACGTGGTACGATTTCTTCGTACATGAATAGCGTCCATATCCTAGAATGGAAGATGGACGGATTGCGATCCCCGCGCACTACGTACGTCGTCGGTCGTATCATGGGTACGACAATGCGCTATATAACTCCCATTCCGCCCGTATCAACGTACTATTGCAGCTGTATCTCGTGTTATGCGCACGATATATGGAAGGAATTGTAGCGCTCTTAAAAAAGTTCAAACTTCAACTTAATTTTCTTTTTCATCTTCCACACACACGCGCGCTTGCTTGCTTGCTTGCGCGCGTCTCTTCTCATTTTCCAACGTCACAACGTTGCGCGACTCTTTTTCGAAATAGATTGTACTCGGGATATATATGTAGGATTCACGAGTTCGGGATATATGCGCAAAGCTTCAGTACCGGGGACCATTTTCTCGCTCATGTCTCGTCTATACGTCTAAGCTTCCTATGATACTGCAGCGCATATGACAATTTAAGCATCTAGGTCAGATAGGCACACACGCGGTGGTCTCCTCTTCGGCATGATCATTCCATCACGGCGCAAATATTGAATTTGCATGGTCGTCTCGTTTCTGCAATGCAGATGTATCCGCTCCGAGAATATGTGTCTATATATGTGTCCGCTGCCGCTCGTATTGTACATACACGCGTCACGTACGACGACGCATGCCGACACCGTTTATTGCTCTTTGCAATGGATTCGTATCACCCTCGCTCGCTCTATTGTATCAACTCGCCGTCTAATGAAATCTGATTCGCGAAAACGAATTTCTCCCGTCGCGGCGTAGAAAATATTATCATCCGTGGCGCGCGAGATTCGAAGAGTCATATTTCCGCGGCATCGCACAGAGATAGCGCTGTTGATATCGATACTTTTTCGATACTGCCTACCGGTAAGTATCGATATCATAAATTTGGATTTTGAAATCTAATACCAAGTGTTGATTTTACCTACTTCCACACACAGAGCGCGGCGCAGCACTTTTGGTAAACTACCATAAATAATCGCCAAACGTGTTTCGCGCGTGTTTTTTTTCTTTCTTTTTATTTTTTTATTTTTTTTTGTTTTTTTATTTTTTTTTTATTTTTTTTTTGCGTTGGAAAACTTTTCGATACAATTGATATTTTTTCGTTCTTCGACAAGCGTTAAAGCATATATATATATACATGTGTGTGTATTCGAAACTTGGGCGCAAATAAAGTCGGACGAAGATATAACGCGCCGCGGCAAGAACCGGATATACAGAGATAGGTATAAAGCGCAGAAAAAGCAGACGCATAATGCGCGTCTATGTTCTTGACATACATATTCCGGTGTCTTTGAAAATATATTTTCATATTACGACAAAAATATGAAACTTTCAAGGATTGTGCCGACGTGAAAGCGCGTCCGTGTGACACGCACACTCCGCGCGCGCTCCGCTTCCCTTTGAGCGGAATTTTTATATCATAAACGAGAATATCTCCTCTTCCCATACTATTACGCTCTTGAACCCCGTACCGACTGTGAGTGAGATTGTGGCATTGCACGCGCGCGGCATGCACGGATATTTGCTTTTGCAAGCATCCGATGCCACGGGATTACGGCGATTGTAGTGCGCGATGCGTTACGGCTGCATTACGTCGAAATCGACGGCGAGATGCGAAGACGAGACGCGTACGTATTCGATGGTCTCGACCACGTAGCGAGATATGATGTAAGGATTTCCACATGCGGAGTCCCCACGGACGACGGCACACGCAGTGAAGCAATTTCGAATTCCAGATGTATTTGAATATTCGAATATCGCTAGGCGGGAGAGATCATTACAATCAGAATATTTGAATAAATCTGCATACGATTAGAGCCGCGCACGTCAAACTCCCAGGTGAAAAAGAAAATATGGCGTAACGATTTAAATATTTATCTGTAACAGCGCGAGAGAGCGATCGCGTTAACCGAGAAATATTATACGCTGCTGAACTATTTGTGTATCTTTTCGAGATCTGATACACACACACACACATACACACACGTACGATAATCAATACGCGCGACATTTGTTCGTGTGAAGAAAATTGCTCCTCTTGCGACGTAGCGTAATCTAACATTCTAATCAAATCAAATTAATCAAACTGAAACGTTTTATTACGGCAAAGTATCGGTAAATTTTAAAATAAAGTCAAACAGAAGTCGTACGTTTCTTTTTTTTTTTTTGTTTTTTTTTACATCGCGTCCATTAGTGTGATTAATTCAACAAGAAGAAAATATTGCAATAAGTACAATCGATCCGTGTGTGTATTTTAAGCGATAAGAAGAGTTTTCGTTTTGCCGCGCAAATCTTGAGAATTTTCTCTCGCCCCAGAGTTGCCTGTCGTTGCATCAGAGATGCACACTGCACGGTACACATAGCATTATACACTTGTATATGCAACGGTGCACATAGGCAATGTTGATTGTCGCGTAAGCATACAATGCGGCGCGTTACAACAGTTGGTTGTGCTCTGGAAAGGGAGAACGTTTGACAGTCTTCGACATCCCGTGAATACTGATACGAACAAACGGGGAGGGACCGCCAAATAGATTTCGCGATAATAATCCGATTTTCTCGAAGAATGCACATTGCCGAGGAGAGCGAGGACAAACGCGCGGCGGTTTACCTTTATACTCGATTGTTTGCTAATGTCATAAAAGAGCTACAACAAGAGGGAAAATCCTTCTTGCGCGCAGTTTGATGAAGATAAAAAAACGCCGCGAACGGACACCAGTTGGTCGGCAGAGCTAACGGCGAATATAATCTTGAAATTGCTTGAGAGAACCGAAGTAATATCTGTAAAATCGCGGCCTTTACTCTCGAGCATTGTGCGCCCGGGCCCCCGTAATAAATTGAGTCACGATAAGCGCAAATGGATGAAATTCGCGTCTCCAACTTGAACTTCATTACGTAAGACTAATGCGCTCTCGTAACTTCACGTCGCGCCCTGTTTTTACGTGACAAATATTCGTTCCATTCCGTGACGGAACGATGGGTCGATTTCGTCGTGCGACTTTGGATGTGTTGGCACAGCCGTCGCGCAGAGTTAAGGAACTACTAATGGCTTCGTTAATACCGGCCCGCTGATTCTCGCCGATGGAATAAGGCTTAAATTCGAACTCACACCGGGGATGTCCCTGCGGTATAATCTCGACCTTCTCTCCGCGGATCGAAGGTTAAGCCTCTCTTCCACTCTATCCCCAGAGCCAATCAAAAATTAGGTTACGTCTAACTACATGACATGCGCGCCGCACGAACGCGCGAAGGTTGCACTATCCGTGTTAAAATATACAGAACGCGTCCCGGTAGAGTTGCGGAGCAAATGGAGTTTGAAAATTGCCCGATTTTTTCTTGCCCGTTTTTCTTTTTTTTTCAATTAATAAATTTTCTTTTACGCGCGCGCGCGCTCGCGCGCCTTTCGCGAATCCCCAACAGACGATTTAATTTGTTCCTCAAGTTTCAAACGTCCGGTCTGATTAAACTTTTCATTCCGAATAGAGGAAAGAGGAGGATGGCAGAAATTTAATTTCAAATTTAGTTTCCGAATAGCGGCGGGTATGTAATATTCAGAATAAAAAGAGTTTCGCGATCAGATGACCGATCAACGAGTAAATGTTTTTTTTTTTTTTTTTGCGAAAGGAAACATCAAAGTCCCGGAAAAATCTGTACTCGCAAGTGAAGTACGGGTTGAGACACTGTCTGTACACAGCGAGAAAAGCATAGATACCGTGGTCGCAAATCCGATTCCGCAAATCCGTCGCATGATGTTCAAACTGTATTGGAACATGGTGCGACAAAATGGCACGACAATAAAATGAAATGGCTATTCAATGATATTTCAATGTTATGCGAATCAAACCGTTAACTCTGTTAAATTCGACCGAGTGCATCACCGAGTACAAAACCTGCAATTCGTTCCCAGACAGATTTACTTCCCGATCCTTTGGTGAAGTAAATATATATGTAATTTCTCTTTGCTGTACGGCTCGAAAAAATGTTAGTAAACATCCACACAAATGATGTAATACGTTCGATCCAATCTCGCTGAAATGCGCGATTACGAAAAGATTTTCTGCTTATGAACCGGATTCCTGTGTAAACAAGCAAGACGTGTTTCTGAGATAAAATGCGCGAATAAATGGAGCGGATGTAGAAAATTGATTCCTGCATTCTTGATTCCGCGGCACCCTCATCACTCTTATCCGGTGCAGTGTCAGCTGCAGCGGCGTGACGAAATATTTTCCGACTTTGTCGGGGAAGTATCGAAAATCGCGATAACCAGTGAATACATCCTATATTCGTGTGTACACGGGCGTAGGGCTATATTTAGATAGTCGTGCGACCGTCGAACAAGCGCGCGCATACGACACATACTAACTCGGATGCACACACACACACACACACACACACGCACAACTATACATCGCACAGCGTGTGCGACGCGTCGTGTGTTTGCATATGTGTACACATCGCGTCCCGCCGGCTACTTGTGTACGTGTGCATGTGTCAACGTTTCCAGAAACACGTTACACTGACCCACGGGACTCGTATCTTTGATACTGGGTCATCCCATGACAAATTGATCGGTGACATTGCGCCGTTAGAGCTTCGGCGCAAGTCTTCCGTGCACGAACGAGGAGAGATCCTTTCGAGGGACATGTATGGTATGGCGGATTATTACCGTTAGGCGTGATCCACTAGGATCTAGGTTGTCCCGAGTAAATTTGACGCGGCATTGATACGTACATCATTGTACGAAATGACAAGTCCGCGAGAAAACAATATTTGCGACGAGCTTTTGGCGATGACAAGTAATAAGAATTAATATTTAACGTATCGATTTCGAGATATGTATCATATTTGTTTCACGTTAAAATTGAATTTACAGAAACGAAAGATTTTGTCAATTATTTTTGTTTTTTTCCGCGAACTCAGAAAAAGCACATTTTTCATTAATATATTGAAAATATTAATTAGATATTTCTTATAACAATTAAGCTATTTGTGAATGCAAGTAACTAGAGTAATTTACGCACTTGTTATTTAATTTCGAATTTTTTTTTCTGTACTGCTTGTCGCAACATTTTTATTTCTGCGCGAAAGTTTTGATTTGCATTTCTGTCGTAAATTCGGTGTTTTAAAGTTACCGAGGAAAAGACTGAATACCGTAAATGGTTCGAATAATGCAACGGTAACATCGTGAAAAATTTATTTCGAAGGTGAAATCGCGAGAGTTGCAAATCGATTTGGTGCGACGCGCAATGTGCGAAGCGAAACACATTTAGCGGGAGAACACAGTGAAAGAGAGAATGTTTTCGAATGCTAAAAATTTTCTAATCGAGCGCAACGTGACGTTCGTTCAGACAGCCGCACGCTCCGTTTCTCGATTAGTGACTTTATTTAAATTTAAACGCGGTGGTGTGCGTTCGCGCGCGCGTGTTCGCCTATGCGCCAGTGATTATCGCGACATTCGCCAGTAATTGCTGGGACAACATTGCAATTGATTGTTTTACGCTTCTATCGGCGTGTTCTATTTTATCGAGACTGGCAGCATAATCTACAAATACGCCTACGCGTGCGCGTATGTACGTATAGCCGTGTTTCGAAACGACGAGGCGGCCTCGAAATTTCCAACACCCTCGCGAATGATAAAAAGCCATTGGGCGTGATAGGCTCCATCGGACGCGCGCGTGCGATATTTTCATGATATACGTTTACATGTAAAATCACTGGTGGTAAAATCGCCTGGGACGTATCCCATCCAATTCCGACATGACCCAATTCTGTTTCGTAAGCCGGTGGTGTGCCTTGTCATGGAACGTCACGGAATATGATAAATGTTTTCCAAGTAAATGAGTAAATTGCATTCGATATACAGAATTTATTTTAACTTCTTTTGAAAATTTTTTAATGTCAGAGAGAAAGAGAGAGAAAGGAAGAAAAAAAAAGAGAAAAAAGCAAAACTATTCATGTGATACACCAACATGGACAATATATGGCACGATTGTCGGTTTGATTAAAAATGCCAGTACGTGTATCTCGTACGCGGCCATTGTTTGAGTGTCGTTGAACGTTTCAATGTTTCAAGGAGAAATAACAATATTGTGCGATATCGTGTGTTCATGTCTGAAGACAGAAGAAAGGCTTAACGAGCGTGAAGAAGCGCGCTTTGTAAAGGCCGCTTATATACCCGCGGGATTGTTCGAAGCGATGTTACGCACCGCGACGCGTCGTTATTGAAACGGGGTGGGGATGGACAACAAGGATGCCCCGAATACGGGGCACAAGCGCAATTATTATTACGCTCGTTACACTCGTATATTCCATTCATGGCATTCGGGCGGTCGGCGGTAGTTCGACTGCTGCGGGGGTTATTATCCTATTGAGCTTGTAAGAAGCGGCCCGTCGTCGTACGATGCGCGTCGTCTTACGACATCCTCTATCTGCTAACCAACGGAACACGTCGCGACAAGAAACGCTTAGCTCGTAGAGAACTCTGTGCACAGTCTAACGTCCGCGACAGGAAGAACAAGAGAGAGAGAGAGAAAGAGCTTCAAGTATAACGAACGGCTTCGACGATAACACAAGGCGATGTCGAGGCGTCGCGTCTGTGCGAAGATCGCTCGACAAGACGTACGAGAACGATACATCGTTCTCAAGAATCTCTCCTCGAGCGATTTTCAGTTCTATCGATCATTTCACTGGCGACGAATAAGAACGGCGCACTGAAGGAAACGTAGATAGATGATGGAGGAGCGGCGCGCACGGGCAGCGGAGAAAGAGAGCAGAAATCTACCATCTTGTTCCCGTTATTAGAAAACGGACGGTATAACTGGATAGGAGAATATATAATAAATGACACGGTGACAATTAATTAAACGACCGACACGGAACGATGGAGAGATCGTTTGGATTTTCCGCTAATTTTCCCGAACAATAATAAAGGCCAATAGTTATTCTGATGAACACTGTAGATTTAATTGCTATCGGCAATAAAATCGAAATAATCAAACAGTGATTTTTCTCTGAGATTCTCGGATTTATTCCGTGAAAATAAATTCTATTTTTAAGAAATATTCTTAACTTATATTTTTATTTTAATTAAAAATGTTTTTCTGAATTTTTTAATTCTAATCTAAGTACATTTAATTCTAATCTAAATACATCTCGTTTTCTCTTTCTATTCCAATACAATATATCGTCAGTTTAAAGTTCCGCGAAAAACGTTTCGCGCGATAATTGCTAAGACGTATATTTTTATGGCAAAACTGTATCGCCGTCGTAAAAAAAAAGCTTCTTTTATAATGGCGATTTCACATGTGCTTTTACCTGCACACACGTGTGTGTGCGCGCGCGCGCGCGTGTGTGTATATATAATGCACCCTTGCCTCCAATACTAAATTGCCGGCAGCCGGCAATACTTTTATCGTCCCTTTTACGGCTTCTTGCCCTCTAACTTCGTTTTTGAATCCGATGGGACTATAAAGATAAATTAAAGTGAGGCGACGAAGTAAAGAACCCCAGAACGGCCTATGTGCTCGTTAAAGAACTTTAAGGAAAAGAAGCATCCTAGTTCAAGGCAGTTCGAGGAAACAACGACAGTTTCTTTATCTCTTTTTTCTTTGAGTCTCGAGTCTATAGAAAATTGAACATGAACACGTGTGTCGAAAAAAAGATGCTTGACTAATTTATTCTTTTTTAATTTAATTCTTTCTTCATTTATATATAAACGTTTAAAAAGAGACAGAGCACATACACATGTGCTAATTCACACGCAAATTATACATCAGAAAGAGAAATCATTATAACTTAATGAAAATAATATATAAAGTGTCAAAACCCAACATTGCGCATTGTGTTTTAATTGTAGTTATTCCTCTGCAAAACTCAAACTCTAAGAGATCCTGTGTTTTGATTTATTTCGCAGGAACGTAAGCAGAAAGACCGAGCGGAGAACAACGCCGTTAATAATTTTCCTCACGCTGCTGATAACAATGGACGCCAAGACAGTGGCGGCTACGAACATGACAAACGCGTCGTCCATTCTAGTGTCGACGCTCAAACCGTTTACAACGACGGAAGTAGTTTATCAGCGATTCGCCATGGAGCCGATGGATCAAACCGCGGTGATTGGCAGTCGAGTGACGCTTCCATGCCGAGTTCTCGACCAGAAAGGGCCCATTCAATGGACGAAGGACGACTTCGGTCTGGGAGCAGTTAGAAATCTCACCGGATACGAACGATACTCGATGATCGGTAGCGATGAAGAAGGTAAAGTATAAGTGGATGAGATTATCCCGGAAATTTGATTTTCACGCTCAAATTAATCCTCTATTAGTCGCGCGCTGCGCGCGCTTCCAGACGCTGAAATTATGCAAAATGCACAGTGATTTGCAATCATCATATGTAGAACTTCCTTCGTGAATTCTACTCATTACAGATTCCCTGGAATTTTTTTACCGGAAAACTCCAACTAAAGCCAAACTATTCATAAAATTTTTTCATCCCTCAGTATTTGAAATTCAAAAAATAACTGTTCGTCGCGCGGCGATTGTTCTTTATGTTATTTTTCAATCCACCATTCTCGATTCGCGAATCTTAACCACATCTAGAAAGATTATTCTACATCGACAAGAATGTATTTTTTTTTTTATTAATGGAAAGTGGATTTTTTTCAAAAATCTATATTCCGCATTAACATTATACATGAGTTGTGTATAGTACGCTGCTGTGTGTTTACACACGTCCAAATTCAATTTTCTTGCCGCTAGCTATTGATTTTCTGCCGTGTGTCAAAAAAATGTACGCACACATTCGCTCGGTTTGCCCGTGGTCTTTGAACGTCCGGCGCGAAAAAACATTTCCTGTCGCTTGGAGGTTTACTTGTCTGCAGTTGTAGCAACTTTTACGTAAAACATACGGAGAGAGAAAGAGAGAGAAAAAGCTTAAATACACAAGTATAAACTTATAGGACCAATAGCGGTAAATGAAGCATAAACGATGTAATAGAAAAGTGTAAAAACTGTAGAATATAGTTTTCTCTCTTGTGTGTTTTCAATCAAATTTAATAAAAAAAAAAAAAAAAAAAACAGATTTCAGTAATATATTTTTTCGTTTTAAATAATTTTAAATGGCACATACAATATTATACTGTGCGTTAAATTTGTTTAATACATTTTTTAATTTGAAACTATTCAAAAGATTTAATTAAAGCGTTAGGTTATTAAAAAGAGTTAATGAAACGCTAAGACATAGGCTTTGGTCTTTCTATGTGTATTTTTATCTATATTTTGACAGCTACGTTGTCGGGGACGGCCATCAAAAAGATTTATTTTGCACTTTCAACTTCTTTTTGTGCGAGGAAGAGTGACCTACTTTTCAGTTTTGCCGTGATTTCCGCTCTACCTTGCGTAGCACTTCCGAAAGAGCTTTTGTTGGCGCGCTTTAAAACAAAGATGAACCTCACGCTACTCTTGCGTCGACTACGTCGCATAAAGCCGATACAGTTCGCATTAAAAGCTAGTACAAAGTTAAATTAGTTTCCTAACGAGAGTTACTCAAAAAAATGCCCAGCACTCGTTATTCCTGCCGGTGTAGAAAAGTATTTACACGTGTAACGTAAACGTTTTCGTACAGAAAACGGTCTTTTGGACATACAAGACTTGATTCTATACCCGAGACGTTCTTTGTATATAGAATTTTTTAATATGAAACTTTTCATATTCTCGCGGTTTAATTTAGAATGTAATGACGAAGAAGCGACGGAGGGGGGAAGGAGAAAATTTCGTCCAATCAGTAAATTGAACATCGGCCGAATGAAAGGGTGATGTTCAAATAAAGACCTTCCCCAGAACGATTTCATGTCCTGGACTCAACGGCAGAGAACGCTGATGATGTTGGCGTTGCCATCGCGAATAAACTCGAGAGACGCGAACGCAAATAACAAAGCACACCTGAATAAAATATTCTTACCACGATATCCAATATATATCGCTGTAACAGACAAAGATAAACGGTAAAACGGTTAATGGAAAATGTATTTAGTGTGTGTTTCTCAACGTGCCGGAATTATTTAAATTGAAGAATATATATGAAAGAATATATTTTTTAGAGTCGATATAAAAAACAGTGACATTAGAAAGAACATGTACTTACATATGTACTACGACTCGTATCGTGGCAAAGCAGTTCATTAAATAAACAAACGTGAGAAAACGAGTGAGTAAAAATAAATGAAGAAAAAAATGGAATAATTTAAAAAAGACGCTCGTCGCAATACTGATTCTCTTTTAATACTACGACCGCCCATATATCGTGATAAAGCGAAATTTTTTTTTTTTTTTCCGTATGTTGACGCAGGAGGCGGAGCAGCGAACTGGTTTATTTCATCCGCTGTATCTGTTTCAACACAGATTGTCTTTCGGCGTATCTTTCCGCGCCCGCTGCATTCGTCATTTAATTCCACAAAAATCAGCGCGCGGAAAGCGAAACGATTCAACGTTTATTCAATCAAAATTTGTAACGTGTTTCGCGAAGCTGTCCCGCTCGCGCGCATCGGCATATTGGAACCGAGTGTGTAGATATGTATACGGAACGCGGCGTTTATTTTTTTATTTCTATTCGTTTTTCGGTTACGATATATATACATATATATATGTACATATATATATATATATACCGGGCCGGAGGATTAGTCGCCGGTTTTGCGAAGATAGAGTGATCCCACGATATCATATCGTTTCCTCTATACCGATATTCCATTTCCCCGCACACACTCTCGCAATATGTTAAAAAATATTACATTGTGTTCGGCAGTATTCCTAACCCGAAAAAAAAGATATTTTACCGCGTTTATTTGGCTAATAAAATTGCCACTGATAAGCTGCCCCCGGTATATCCTAGCCAGAACATCCTCGTGTACCGCAAGGAAATAACTTTTACGCGAAAAACACGTAAACCTATATACATACGATTTTCTTTCTCATATAAATTTCAATACGATTTTTCACGCGAGTTGTTTTTCTCTTTTTTTTTTTCAAACACGATAATATATCGTATGTATGGTGATTGTTTCGCGCGTAGATGAAATCTTTTTCCGGAGGAATTGCCGACCTTTGCGAAGATCTCTCGCACAATTGCTGACGGTGGCGCATTATTCAAAAGTAGGATTAAGTACAAGTGGCACTATGTCCTTAAGCTGAACGTCGTACGTGTCTCGCGCGTTGGTGCGCAAATGCCGCGGACTTTCCCAACAATCACAGTGTGTCGGTACGATAACGCTTGCGCGCGTTTGAAATCCAGTTTAAGCCGAGGAACCATAATATACTTGTTGTAACTATATGCCGTTGCACGATGCCTTGGTCCTCGTTCATTCTTCTCTCACTGTATAAGCACGCCCCATCGTCTGTACAGCACGTACCACGGCAACGTCTGATTTCCATAAAATTATTGCAGGTACCTTACACCGCTCTGTGTAACTCCCGCGCGCGCCTCACAATGTTGTTATATTTTAGCCAACATTTTTAATCCCCAGGCCACAGGCGAAATACGGAATCTAAAAGCAATCTAAAAGCTCGAAAGCTTAAAAAGCTTAAAAAAAAAAAAAAAATTTATTCGAAAGTCGAAAAAATTTGAACGACAAGTGCGCGCGCGAGACAAAAAACTGGATTTTTACTCATCCCGGAAATTGATTACACTTGCGCGGAAACACAGTATGGAAATTTGTGACAAATGTGACGTGATTATCGGAAAAACGATTTCCAGTATTATTTTTGTCGTTTAATTCGAATTGCAAAAGGAAGAAAATGTGACAGTTTCAAGCTTTATCGCGTGCCGCCATTTATGATGTGAATATTTACGACGAGTTGCCAGAGTGTCGAAGTCAATTTTGCAAAATGACGGGTTTTATATCGAGCGAGTGATATAATTGGCTGTATATTCATCTTATCAGGTTTGAAATAATTTCAATTCTACACGAGGGCTAGGTACGTGAAACAAATAGCAAACGCGAGTTGTATCTTCTGAAGACGAACGCGAATGCGTTTCTCCGAGCAAAACAGTCTTCCCGACGATACGAACGATACTTGGGAGTTACATGTTGCGGCAATCATTTTAATTGATCGAGATTTGCACATATCGCTGTACACACGACGGCATAGCCATAGCGTTCAAAGTCTTTAATTCAACGTCGTGTATGCCGCGGGCGGAGAAGCGGCTAAGTTTAAATTAGTTCCGAAACATTCGGTGCACGCTCCGATGGTTAATGGTTCTACCATAAGATCAATAGGATCGGCGGTGGCGGCTGCGGCTGCGGCGGTGACGTTGCGACGAGAGGAAGCACGGCTGTGCAACGCGCCGCGCTGCGCTGCGGTGCCGACGCTGCGCTGTCGCGCTTCGCCGCGGGGCATCCAGCTGCGAAACGCGCGCGTAGCCGCTTGACCGGATATCCCCACCGTCGTTGCCACCGCCGGTTTGTTTCTGTTACATGCTCGATATACCTGTTCTCTCCTCGCGAGGCTCGGTCGCGCGCGCCCGAGAAAGGAAAAACGTACACGAAGTCATAATTTCCACCTTCGACGATAAGAGACGCGCCTTGCCTCGACGTACGCGGTCGATCTTGCTGCGGTATTCGCGTGTATATAATCCGACGTGTCTTTAAGGGATTCGATTAGGGACGCGTGGCGCGCGCGCGCATGGTATCTCTCTTGGTATTAGAAATAGATTATCGCTCTGACGAATTTTTATTGCGATAACAGGTGACACGAAAAACGCGCGCGATTGCGTCAGAGCGGGAAGGCAATTCGGCGTTCCGGATATTATTGATTTCGTATCTTTCTATACTTCGGGCGAACGATATTTACGTGCGCGCTTAAATGGATTTTAATCGATGAAGCGATCACGCTTACGGCGAAAGTGGTCCGGCTTTAACGAGGTATTAAACGTCAAAGGTTTCGATCAGATGCGGGCGTGATTCTTCCATCTGTTTTTTTGTTTTGTTTTTTTTTTCTTTTTTTTTTGTTTTTTTGTTTTTGAAAAAAGATCGTATCTCTCTCTCTAGTCGACGAGCATGAGTTATGTCTATTAATAAAAAGTTGCGCGTAAACCTAAACTTTAATTGTGATCCCTGAGTTTGTTATATCGCAGTTAATAACGGCTATTGTTTCGCCATCGTTTTATTGTGCTCGCTCTCAAGCGAACTTTTTAAGATAATTGTGTAAAGTTACATTTTATCAAGAAACTTTAAGCTCGAGTTAAAACATTTTCGATCAGATGATGAACGTATTACGCAAAGCAGGTCGGTATTTAATCAGTAAAGGATACTTACTTTAAACAAAGCTTTAAGTGGTCAAAGAAATGTTATTATCCTCGTAGCCTGACTGCGATAAAAATTTCCGTGGGAATTATATAGCGAGGAGCGATCTTTGTGTATGACCAGATCTTGCCTGACCACTAGTCTAGTCAATTAATCAGTCGATAAACGACGGCAATAAAAGTGCCGCTCTACTTAAAGCGATAAGCGCAACGTATGTCTTTACATTATGAAAGAGTTTCTTTTCCGTGACATCCAATAAATAAACATCGAGAATTCTTTCATCAAGATTTTTTCTTATTGAATATTCATAGATATACGACATTTCATAAATAATATGCGACTGTGTGTCAAATAAAAAACAAAGTTTATTTTATTTATTTTATTAAATTACAGTTTTCGCGATCATTATTTTTTATGATCAAAACTACATTTTTCGCTCTCTGCAAATACATGTAGTTTTAATTGTTGCATTTTGCGATTTTATTACTTATTAAAGAACAGAGAGATACGCATTATTTATACGATATCACGTTTATTTTCGTTGGCCACAACACTTCGTTGTTTCGAAGCGTTAGCAAAATTATGATGTATCTACTTTTTCCTCGAAAGATCCATCGAAAGATTTAGCTTCGGCTCGCGTAAATTTATCTTGTATCGAGGGCGTTCCAGTTCGATAATCAGCGACCGGATATCGCCACCGCGCAGGCTACCCGATATTAATTGACGCAATTATAAGCACAACGTTAATTCCAGCGATATTCGTTTCTTCATGGATACAAGCGCGCAGAATTTTAAGATCGCTTGCAGAAGCGCACCGGCAACGGCAGCAGAAATGGTGGCCGGGCAATATCGGGGGCGCCCCCAACCTGCTCGACCGGATCCGGTGCCGCTCCTGCAACGCGGCCGATTAATCGACCTTACCGGTTCCCGCGGTGTATTTTTCTCACTACCACTACCGCGTCCGCGAGCCAGATATTATATTCTGCCGAGTACACACCTCCGGTCGACATAATTTAAATCGCAAAACGTTCTCCCTCTCATCCGTGCTGTTCCTCCATTTCTGAAGATATCGCGAATTCTTATTCAGCAGATGTCGCGTCTAACGCCGAGATAATGAAAATGGGCCCGACTCCGAAAAAAAAAAAGAAGTCAGCCCTAATGAAATTATATATAATACATAGGTACCGGGAAAAAAGAAAAAGAGAGAGAGACAGAGAGAGAGAGGGGAAGGGAGGGGACTTGAAAGATCAGCAAATCGCTCCTGCATACCTATTTTCCGTGCAAGTAAGCGGTTTATCGACGTTTCATTTAATCTTCCGTGAGAAACCGTAACTCGCGCGCTGGCTTAGGGTCGCTCCCATAAACGTTAGTGAAAATTAACTGAGCTTTAATTCATCCACCGTTTCTTTCTAGGAAACATAGCTAGGAAAGAGATAGTGAAGTGATTAAATCTCAGTTAACTCTAAGTAATTTTTATGGGTACGACCCTTAGAGATGCGAGCAGATAAGACATAAATTTTCACAGGACATTTCATACCTATTGCGCATTTTTCTCTAGTTACACAGGTTCCTTAATAAATATTCTCTCCTGGGGAAAGTTTTTCATTTTAATGGGTTACAATTATCTGATATTTAATATTAAAAAGTCGGATGAATAATCTAATCGCAATTTAAAACGACACTCTAATTGAGTAGTTCATTTTGTTGACAATTTTTAACACACGTATAAATCGAGAATATCACTAAATTTGCAATAGAAAATGGATCGTCCCATTTTGATCGCCATTGGATAGCCGTTTGGTTTAATTATATTAGGTCTCGTACGTGATCACATGGAATTACGACTCAATTAAGCATTTACGCGTGTATGTATATATGCATGTATGTATATATATATAAATGTATGTATATATGCAAAATAATTGATTAGTAAATCGTACATATTCAACGTTAGAAAGACGAAATGATCAAATCCGCGTAAATGATTGCAGTGATTGCTAACGCGAGTATAATACCGTGGCTTAATTCGCTAGAATATCACGATCGCATTATTTCGTTACGAATCAACATCGTTATCGCTACCAAAATAATAGCGAGAACGAACATATGATAGCAAAATTTTAGCGAATTTCGAATCCACAACGAAACCGCGAAACGCCCCGTTTGGTTTACGAAAATCAATATCGACATCGCGTCGACATACTGGCCAATAATATCGAACTAAACCGTTGCGTGCGGTAAAAGCTGAGTATAATTTCGTGTTCTGTCTACAATAGTTATCTATATTATTCAAGTATTGTCCGTCCATCTTCCTTTTATATTTGTTAACCGTTCGAAGATGAATATTTATTATAGATGCGCGGATAATTGGTTCAAATATATACCAGCGCTCCACACACACTCTTGATGTCATCGCAAATAGTAGATCATCGTTTCCTCTTGCGTGTAATACAACGTATATCTGATAAAAAGGATTAACGAGACAGACAGAGATAAGCGCAGAATTACTTATGAGTTTGAAGTTGCATAATTACATGTCGATCTGTATTATCGCGGTTTACTTTTTTTTTTTTTTTTTATTTGTCAAACAAATCTTGGTGACACGCGCGTTGAAACGTTTCAATAATAAAAGTAACGTTTTATTTTTTTCATCATCGGCAATTATTAATTGAGGAAAGAAAACGAATGAAGATCCGCCGGTTAAATAAGGTCGGTCTAGAGCGCGCGTATGCAACTGCTAGCACGTTCTACCGCAGCATGAAAAATTCAACCACATTTCGGCGCCGAGCTTTAAAGCACTTTTATCGAAATCTTGCCTTATCCATATGGTAATGATCCACGAAGCGTTAGCAAATTCAAAGCTGCAATTCTCTGAAGCCGCACATGTGCGAGAGCGAGGTTGTGTTGAGCGTCAGTCACGTATCAGACGCGTTTAATTAGCAATTGCTTGCGACCTTAGGACGTACGGTTGGTTTGTCGATTAAAGGATAACTAACGGCACAGTAGTCTACACCAAGGCGGACCAACTCAGGAGAAATGCAAACGTTTGTCTCAGATCTCCGGATTGTGATAAGATCTGCAAATAACGATCGATTCTGACGAAAATAAGCAAATCCGAAAAACGATAACGAGTGTTCATTTTTCAAGTCACATGTTTTTGTGTGCAATTTTTATGCAAAGACCTCAATTATCATCGAAATGACAAGTCACAAAAACATCTCCAATGCTGAAAAAATTCAAACTACCGGTGCTTTTCGTGTAGAATCATAAAAAATATGTATATTTTATGAGTACTAAAAATATATATACACATATTTCCAAGATCTCTTCCCTCTTTACATCTCCGCGCAATAATTACGTCGTCACCGCGAAGGATAATCAAAATCGACGGTATCTGTCTCTCTTTACGATCGAGTATCGATTCTCTTCGTTGATCGAGTCCGGCCGGTCGGACGTTAAATGCCGTTTGCTCGCGCATCGCACACATCCCTATTCATCCTCTGCCGCGACGAAGCTCGACCACGAGTTCCAAGTGCGCAGCTATGCCCGGTCGTGCTTCCGTGAAATTTACAGACGCGATTAATGTCACGACTGGCTCGTCCGGCAGGCGTTCGCTTGCCTAGCGGCCGTTTGTAGGCCTAACCGTTACTAATTTCGGAGGGAGTTATGGCGCCCCTCGCTATTACATACCTAACCTACGTCTAGCCTAGCGCACGTGGGACGTTTGTGTGTTCGTGTGTACGTACGTACGTACGTGTGTCGCACATTAATGTGCACGACCGGCGTCGTCTTACGCGAAAAGCTACCGCCGTATTATTGACGGCGCGCTGATTTATCGCCGCGATAAAGACCCGCGCTCGCGTACAACCTGCGCCTCGTGAGCGATGTCCGTCGGATGTTATCGCTTGCCCGTTTGCGGCTCAACTCGGGCACCGAATCACCACCAACGGCCGCCGAATGCCGATATGCCAGAGTAGATAAAGCCGCGCCCGCTGATTACACGATTACTTCGTGCCGGGAGACCAAACCCCCCCCCGCGCCAGAGCCAACCTCTCGTCGACAGTAAACACACAAGCTTTTACGGGGGTGGGCTCGTTCGCCGCAGCGCCATGCGAACGTATATCAGAGAACCACGGAAAACCCGTCGGATTACGTTTTCGATATTTTCGCAGCTTCCGCGAGCGGTTCGAGTTATCGGAGTGGAGGTGTGGTTTTTTTATTTCACCCTTTTTTTTTTGCTTGCCTCTACACCTGGTTTTCCGCGATGGGAAGCCGAACATCCGAACATTCGCACAGCGAAATTTGCAGCGTAATCGCATCGCGTGTAAAGACAATCCCGCGCTGTTAGTTAGGCCATGTGTGATTTACTACGTATTGCAATAAAGGCCGGTAACCGCGCGCGATGCTATCATCACGCCGTTTGTCTAGTTACAGACCCAACTGAGAGAAGGGAAGAGAGTAGGGGATGGCTAGAATTTACCGAAACAACTAGCACCGCGTTCCTGGTCAGACAATTAATAGCCTTATGTTAAGGCTATCTTGATTATGATGCGACGTTCGTGATTTAATCGATTTATCGAATGCACGAATATCACGCGATTTACGCTTTAAAAGAATGAAAAATGTAATGTAAAACTTAAAAGAAAATTTACCTTTTTGTTTTTCTTTTACACTTATATTATTGAACGTTACTATTTATTTTCTACTGTATCGAATCTTTTTGAAAGCGTTTCGATATTCGACTACATTTTTCCGCGCTCCTTGGAGAAAATCTGTTTGTGATATCCTCCTATATTATTCTTAGCATGAAAGTTTCCTTGAACGCAATATCGTTCTTTAGTACTCCGGTTACAAATATGCGCTGCGTAACCTTTTTCCAGAAATATCCGTTTGCCTCGTGCACGATTTTTCTAAAACGACAATCTCAACTTATTCGACACATGAAACTCCCGCGGACGTCAGTGCTCGACGGAGAATTTTTTAAACCGTCGCCATTTTTATGCTCTTTGAAGCGCAAAACGTCCAAGTCTTGCAACGCAGAAAGCCGAGTACCCGCATAAATTATGCATCCGGAAGGGTGAAACTCTTCTATTGCGCAAACTTTGGCCTTGCTACGTTCACACAGGATGTTGAGTATGTATTTGTAAAATTTAACTGATATTAATGAACAAATCCGACTTTCTTTCTCTCTCTCTCTTTCTCTCTTTTTCTGTGCTTAGAAAAGCAGTGCTCAAAAAACCAGCGAAGTAGACTGTAGAAACGGGAAGAAAATCGGTGTACAAATATATGTTTTTATAACACATGCTCGCAAAGGGGTGCGCGATATCAATTATTCAGTTGCATCTTTCATATTATGCGCAAACAATAATTTCATATGTCATTTATTTGTGTTTTTATTGTGTATCTCTCTCTCTCTCTCTCTCTCTCTCTTTCTCAAGCTTTATTGTTCCGCAAACGGTTGAATAGTAAATTTCGGTCGGTTAACATACCACTGAATTATATTCTTGTTGACCGTAACGAATTATAATTAATCGCGACGGTCTGCGCGGTATAATGTTCGTTTCTTGACTCGTGTAATTAAAATTAATTATGGCTGTTTGTAGCGCGCGAAGCAGACGAGTTAATTAATTGTTTGCGATGCATTGTTCCGTCACATCGAGTAAGTGGTTACAGCTCTTCTCGTGCTTTCGCTGTTCAAAAAGATCCTTTGCTCTTTTGTCCAGTTTCTCCTATGTTGTTACCTTACGTCGGAAATGTTCTCAAACTGGTATAGAACGCGGACCTGAATTCCAATCGCGATATAAAGCGATCGTGCTACATCGTCGCAATAAAACACGATATCCGCAAGATATTTATCTCCAAAAACTGGACTGAAAAATCATATACCTACAAGCAGGTTTATATGTCGCGATCAATACGGCGACATTCTATAATTGCGAAAGTTTCGCGAGTTTTTGTCGTTTTCTTATTGAATATATATCCGCAAGGATTCATTATTCAAAAATTTTGGCGAGAATTTTAATATAATCAAGATCTGCAGACGCATACTGCTCTCTCTCTCTCTCTCTTTCTTTCTCTTCCTCACTTTTGTACGATGTCAAAGTTTCCCGACGTATTATAATTTTTCATGCTTAATACAACAAACTTTACTTGACGCAGGTGTGTAGCATTCGAGGATCTCTTCCATAAAACTTTCTAACCCGGTAACACCAAGGTGCGTCAACATCTTCTAAATAGAAAGTTGTCATCATCATTCATATCTCTCTGTCTCTTTCTTTCTGATCGGCTATTCGCTCTAATTCTTCATTCTCTGAATGCAATGTAATTATCAAAAGTATAATAAAAAAAAAAAAAGAAAATGAAACAAACAATGTGGCAAACAATAAGAAGTGCGTATTTACTTGAACAAATACGAAAAAGAAAATATAGAAAATAACATGTACATGAATAGACAAAACGTTTATATGTATTTATATTTTCAGAGTACACATGTTCCTTGGTTTCTTTTCAATAACGTATGTCTCTATACATTTTTCTTTTTTATTATCGTTATACGATACGTCGCTTCGAAAAATAAAATAATGTAAACTAACATTTTATAAAATGCAGGTATTTTCAGCTTATACGAAAAAATACTGATTGAAAAACACTGTTCAAGAATATCGCGCAACGTGCAGAACGAGCGGTGTTCTAGTAAACTCCGGTTCACACACATATAGATATATACACACACACACACACACACAGTTTAAACATAAAATACTATCATTACGTAACATTTCGGAACAACCCTGAGTAAACTTAAAAGAAAATTGTAAAATGTAGATCTTTCAGGAAAGTTATTTTGCAAAGTCCGCGCGATACCAGCTGCGCAAACAATAGCACGGCAGAGAGAAGTTTTGTTCGTAGCGCGAAAATTACCAAGTTACGTTCGTCGAAGTAAATTCAACTGATTATAAGGACATTATAGATGATCGTCCTAACTGACATCGCGATATATAACGTTGACTATATCCAACGAAAGTAATTATCGCAGTAT